>ML819570.1:69809-85199 GCA_009831015.1 Picea engelmannii
AATCTAAAACTACTTTAAAACATGACTTTGTGGAAAAATTAAATACTTTAGTGCACCACTTTTGCAAGAAGGCCGATATACATGGAGAATAGGTTGAAGGTATTTTAGATTCATCAAAATTGTTTCAACATGCCACACACTTCGCTGAAACAATGTGGAAGAAATTTTTTGTTTTGTAGAATCCTCTAGAATATGGTGCAATAACAAGATTATGGACTATTTTAGGTGCTAGCCAAAACTTATAGGAAAACATGTTAGAATATTTCAAATTAGCGGATTTATGTCAAACCATGATTTTGGGATCAGTGGAGGATGAGAGAATGTTTAGTGCACTGCTATTTTTGAAGTCAAAGATGAGAAAGAAGTGTGATAAACATATGGATATATGTTTAAGATTATATGCAACGAAGTATGACATTACCAATTTTTAATATGAAAGAGCACTAGCTCTTTGGTGATTAGATTGTGATATAAGGGGAGAAAACAATATAACAAATTTCTCTAATGGAATTGATATGGAACATAATTCTTTGGAGGCTCATAATGATATTCCATCTAGAGAAGATCATGTCTAGAATGAATAAAAATGAGGACCAAGATGAGAACTAGGAAATTTATATACCGCAATATTTTATCTAATACAATATATATGAGGGCTTAGGGGATACTTATTTTGGTATACATGTTCCATTGGTGGTGTAAGAAATAGTGGATGGAATAGAAAAAATGATGCGATTCTTGTGATTCGTTTCTCTATTTTTGGAGTAGGTCGGAAATTCTTTATCATAGAAAGATTACTATATGCCAATTTGAGGTTGCATTTCATGTTAGAAAAATAGGTTCGCAGAGAAATAAAATAAAAAAAATGTGGAAATAAAACACAGAAGATAATAACTCAATAGAGACACATATATACATGGTTCACCCAATCCGGGCTACATCCACCAGAGAAATTTCCAGTTCCTTCCTTTTTATTTTCCAACAAATGAAAGGATACAACCTGCAACACACCCACTGTAACTTCTTCTTCTTTCTCTCACAGTATCATATATTAGAATACAATATTCGCAATGATACATAGTCGCAATACATTTCCCTCATAAAACCCTACAATAACTTCTACCGTCAGATCTGTGACTTTATAATGAACGGTCCAAATTTACTATGAAATTACAATATACATTTACAAGGCAATTTTTCCTTCGAGGGATCTTCCCTCAAACCCCCGCCAGGGTCCGCTTTCCTTCGGACCCCATAGAGGGGAAAGCCCCCCTGCAACCCCCCCACATGGAGGGGTCTACAATATTCCAGGGTGTACAGTCCTCATGGGGTATAAAAATGGCTAAAAACAAAGACCTATGAATTAGGAAGATAATTAGGATGCACAACCAAGAATCTCCCACTTGGAGACTGATCTCAACAACTCCACCATTGTTGTGTATGCTGGACTATGATCCTTCTTAGACCTGGAAAATTTCTCATCTTCACCTTCATGCTTGAAGACCAACTGAAACTAAGAAAGAACTTTGTTTCTCCCTGGTTACTCCCTTTGTTAACATGTATGCAGGATTCTGGATAGTATGTATCTTTTCCAACTTCAAATGTCCATCTTCCAAGACATATAAAATGAAATGATTCACGAATTGTATATGCTTATTCTTCGAATGGAATTCTGAGTTCTTTACAAGATGAATGTCACTCTCACCATCACAATACAACCTGCTATTCTCATGCTTCTTTCCCAATTCCTTCATAAACCTCTATAACCAAATCATTTCTTTGCTAGCCTCTGTAGCGACAACATACTCTGCTTCTATTGTTGAAAGTGAAAAAAAAAATTGCAGTTTCAAAATCCAACTTACTATTGTTCCACCTATAGTAAAAACATACCCTGTGGTTCTCTTCCTACTATCTTTATCATATTCCATATTTGAATCAACACATCCATGTAGAACAATGTCTGAACCTCCAAAACATAATGCATGAGTACCAGTACCTGTCAAATACCTGAGAATCCACTTTATTGCCTCCCAATGTTCTTTACCTGGATTGTTCATATACCTGCTCACAACTCCTAATGCATGTGCAATATCTGGTCTTGTACAAACCATCACATACATCAAGCTGCTAACTGATGATAAATAAGGGACACTAGACATGTATTCTATATCCTCCTGTGTCTTGGGACGCATTTCCTTAATTAATTTTAAATGGCTATCCAAAGGTGTACTAACTAGATTTGCATTATGCATTATAAACCTCTCGAACACCTTCTCTATGTACTCACCCTAAGATAATGTCAATTTGCAATTTTTCTTAACTCTTGTTATTCTCATACCAAGGATTTTCTTTGCAGCACCCAAATCCTTGATCGCAAATGAATTAGCTAATTTCTTCTTGAGCACATTTATATCATGCATATTATATCCCGCAACAAGCATGTCATCTACATACAATACCAAGATAATATAGCTTCCAATTTCTATCTTTTTAAAATAAACACAGTGATCATAATGGAATCTACTATAACCTTGTTCTATTATAAACCTGTCAAAATTCAAATACCACTTCCTTGGAGCTTCCTTTAGGCCATACAATCTCTTCTTCAACCTGCATACCAAATTTCCTTCCCTTTGACCTCATACCCCTGTGGCTGCTACATATAAATCTCTTCCTCCATATCCCCATGTAGAAAAGTTGTTTTTACATCTAACTATTCAAGATGCAAATATTCTACTGCCACAAGACTTAACATAATCCTAATTGAAATCATCTTAACAACGGGAGAAAATATTTCATCAAAATCCATACCATTCTTGTGTGCAAACCCCTTTACAACAAGTCTAGCCTTGTGCCACTTTTTCCCTCCATCTTCTTCCTTCAACCTGTAAACTCATTTATTTTGCAATGCTCTTTTTCTTACAGGCAACTAAACCAAGTCCCAAGTCTGGGTATTTACCAAGAAATCCATTTCCTCTTTCATGCATTTCTCCCACTTCTTTTTAGTGTCTACTTGCATTGCCTCTTCATAACATTCTCGTTCACCAAAATCAATCAACAATAAATAATACAATGAAGGAGAGTATCATTTAGTGGGTCTAATTACCCTGGTAGATCTTCTAACAACACTTGTAGGGTTTTGAGGTACCTGATGCTCCTGTTGTTGTACATTTTGATTTTCTGTTACCTTTGGAATTTATTTTTCAGTGATCTCATCAAACACTGTGTATTCTGGTTTTCTTTTCCTTCTATCTTTCCCTGTAACTGATCTTTATACATGAACTTCTCATTGACTATGACATCTCTACTCCTAATAGTTTTGTGATTTTCATAATCCCATAAGTGATAACCAAAATCATTAACACCGTATCCAATAAAAGTACACTTATTGGATTTTGCCTCAAGCTTTGTTCTATTTTCTTTATCAATATAGACAAATGCTTCACAACCGAAAGTCTTAAAAAAAAATAGTTGACCTTTTTACCTGTCCATGTCTCCTCTGAAATTTCACCATCCAAAGAGCTTGAAGGTTCTTTTTTTATTAAGTAAACAACAATATCTGTCCAGAATTGTAAGGGAAACCCAACATGCAATCTCATACTCCTTGAACACTCCATGATTGTCCTGTTCATCCTTTCTGACACACCATTTTCTTGTGGTGTTCTTGGAACTGTCTTCTTTCTATGAATCCAATGGTATGAACAATAATCATCAAACTCCTTGTTGAAATATTCACCTCCATTGTCTGATCTGAGACACTTCAACCTTTTTCTTGTTTCATTCTCAACCAAAGATTTCCATTTCTTAAAAGTATAAAAAACATCAGTTTTTTGTCGAATGCAATAAACCCAAGTTTTTCTAGCTACACCATCAATAAAAGTAACATAATAATGAGATCCACAAAGATATGATACATGATATGGTCCCCATACATCTGTATTCACAAGCTCTAACCTTTCACTCTACTTTTGTTTATCGACTCTGAGAAATTTGACTCTCTTCCATTCTCCATAAACACAATGCTCACAGAAATCCAAATAAATTTGTTTAAGATCTGACAACAAATTTCTTTTATGAACTATCTGCATCGCCTTCTCACTCATCTGTCCAAGCCTACAATGCCAAAATACTGTATCCACTCATGTAGAAGCTAAAGAGATAGATAAATCAGTATTACCATTACATAAATACAATGTACCTACCTTCTCTCCTTTGGCTATCACCAGTGATCCTTTGGTGATATTCCATGCCTTATCTATAAATATATATACAACCTTCACTTGCAAACTGCCTTGTTGAAATTAGATTTTTCCTTAGATATGGAACATGTCTTACCTCTTTCAACAACCATTGGTTTCCATTCCTCTGCTTTATTTTTACTTTTCCCATTCCAACAATTTTGCATGGTGCATCATCACCCAAATGAACTTGTCTAAAATCACCTTGAAGATAATCTAGAAAATGTTTCCTATGGGGTGTGGCATGAAACAAGGCCCCTAAATATAAGCCCCTGAATCTACTACCCAAGACTCAGAAATAGTATCTACAGAAAGAATCAAAGTATTTTGTAACACATCACCTATTACATTTGCTTCTTGATTTTTCTCTTGTTGTCCATCTCTTTGTTTCTTTAGAGATTTGCAATCTTTCTTCATTTGTCCTTTCTTCCCACAATTCCAACACTCTATCTTTCCCAGTATGGATTTGGATCTACCCTTCCTATAATTATCACGGCTCCTTGATCCCTTTCCTCTATCCTTTTGTCTTTCCATGTTCTCCATGTTTAATGCATTGCCTGATGTATCACCTGTGATTTTCTATCACATTTCCTCGCTAAGGATAACACCAAAAACATCATCAAATTTTAAAGTGTTTGAACCAGAAACAAAGTTACTTACATCCATGACCAAGCCGTTCCAACTTTTTGGCAATGAGCACAACATTAGAAGAGCCCTGACCTCATCATCAAAGTCCACTTTTATAGAACTTAACTGATTAGTAACCATATTAAATTTATTTAAATGATCCGCAACAAACCCACCATCTGACATCTTTATATTAAACAATATCTTCACTAGAAATACATTATTGGATGCTAAGGGTTTTTCATACAATTTATCCAATGCATCCATCATCTCCTTCGTTTTCTTTTCTTTCAAAATATTAAAATCCATCGACGCTGCCAGGATTAGCCGTATCGTTCATAATGCCTTTCTATCAAGAACCTCCCATTATTTATCCTTCATGGTCATCGAGTTCTTTTCTGTTCCACCCAATGGTAGGAATAGATCCTTCTGATATAAATAATCTTCCATCTACATCTTCCATAACTAGTAGTTTTGGCCATTAAATTTCTCAACCCTAAACTTTCCATCTTCCACCATTGCTCCCACTCGAACCAGGAACCCTTTTTTCTTGCGAGTTACCTTTCAATCTGATACCAATTGTTATAAAAACAGGATCACAGAGCAATAAAATAAAATAAAAATGTAGAAATAAAACACATAAGATACACAATACAATAGAGACACAGATATATGTGGTTCACCCAGTGTAGGCTACGTCCACCAGATAAATTGCCAGGTCCTTCCTTTTTATTATCCAACAAATGAAGGGATACAACCTACAACACACCTGTTGTCACTTCCTCTTCTTTCTCTCACAGTCTCCTCTCTCAGAATACAATATTCACAATGATATATAGCCACAATACATTTCCCTCATAAAAGAGGGTTGCCTTCTAGGGAAAAAAAACCTAACATAACTTCTATCGTCAGATCCGTGACCTTATAATGAATGGTTCATATTTACTATGAAATTACAATATACATTTACAAGGAAAATTTTCCTTCGGGGGCTTCATTCTTGAACCCCCGTTTGCCCCCGGATCCCATAGGGGAGGAAATCCCCCCCGCGTGGAGGGGTGTACAATATTACGGTGTGTATAGTATTCATGGCATATAAACACAGCTGAAAACAAAGACTTATGAATCATGAATATAATCAAGCTCCACAACTAACATTTCAAATAAAAATAGGTTTTATATTTTGTATTTTTCATTGTAACATTGGAGCCATATTTTAATGATGCAAGTTATTTTAAGATTGATGTTTTGATATTTAACTATCACATTGTCTCTTTCTTGTATGTGACAGGAATTAAAGTTGAAATTTGATGAAGTTGGGACCTATCTCTTCACACAGATAGTGTCTTAGTATTAAAGGGTAAATATCTAATTTAACAAGACTTTTGCGAAGAAGTAATGGGATCATTAAAGAAAATGAAATTTCTTTGATGTCTAGCTCTAATATCTTGGAAAATTTTGATGGTTTGTTTTTTTGTTTTATTTTGGATCATTTTTTCAAGTTTGAAATTTTGGGTTTATTTTGGTTAAAAATTGTATTAGTCATGTTATCCCCAATTCTTAGGGATAACTAAGGAGGTCATGTCTCGAGGCCCTCGGGCTGCAGACATGGAGTATCAAGAGACATATGGCTAAAAAAGTCCACATGCACAGGCAAAGACCCACATCACCACCACACCACCTCAGTTCATCATGATGGCATTCACCACATGAGCTTGTTTCCGAAAGATGATGGGTCTTGCTCCATGAGGAACAAATTAGGTATTGTGGTAAGTGTCAATTTAATATTTGAGGCATTTTGAGTATGTTGCATTTTGAATTGATTTGATTATGTAATGTCTACTTGGAAATTATGTTCTTTGCCTTGTTTCACTTTGGTGTTTTACATTGTGCCCTAGTAAGTGGTCTCCCTTAGGGATGGAGTTGCTATTGGGAGGTCTCCTTGACTAGTCATCATGACTTTCTCGATCATACTTACCACTTTTCACACTTCATCCCCTCACATCCTTATCTTTTGGAATTTTTGGGTGTACTGACCCAAGAAGGGATTGTCCTTCATTTCATGGGAAGAAGGGGTTGAAGGCCCAGAGGGAATGTAGCTGGAAAAAGATAAAATCTAAATCATAACCTTCCATATGCTCACCCAAAGAGGTCTTGAGAACAATTGATTGTTTCTCCTAAAAAATAAAAGACCTACAAAAGAAAATACATATATATAAATTGTCCCGCTTGTTGAGGGTTCTACACAAGTGTGTTACAAGATTGATTTTACCCCTATGGCACTCTGTGTATATCTCCCTTCAAGTGACATTATGTTACTACCCCCCAATATTTATTTTACCCATAGGGAGTACCTATTCATTTTGGACCTTAATTAATTAATGGCAATAAATGGGCTTGGAAAAAGGATGCATTGAAAATAAAGGTGAAACACACTCTCTACAAAGGCACCCATAAATAATATACTACGAACCCTTTTGTGTCATGAAGCCCATGCCCATAATTATTTCCCCCATCCAATTCATCTTCTCCACATGGTTTATAGGGGGGTCCACCTAGGAAACACACCTTGACCTAGGGAATGAATCACCCAATAGGTCACCATGTCAACCCTCCCATACCTAAACTTGGAAAATTGCATAGGGTCTTTGAGCACTTGTTCAGTTTGATGAGGTAGTTTTTGATGTACATGCTCAAATGACTCTTATATTAAATGTGATTTTACTTTCCATGATGCTTTGACTTGAGATCCTTGTACAACACACTTGTTGTCTTTGTTGTATCTTGTTGATGGATGTTTTGGAGGAACAAGCTCAACTTGGGCCTTCATTGGGGAAAGAAGCCCATAGGTTGGATACCATGACCCACACCTCAGGGAAAGAAGGAAGATGAATGTTTCCTTTGGAGGCAAAGGAAGACACCACGAAGGACCTCACCTAGCCCCCACAAGCCCAACTTTTTTCCTTTGGAGGCCAAAACGTCACTTTAGAAGGCTTGACATCACCCTAGGGCTATGGTTTTGGTGGTTATGGTGATGTTTGATGGACATTTGACACTTTTCATGAAGCGTATCCCTTTTAAATTGGATAGAATACCCCACACGTGAAGGGAAGGTCTTTGGAGGCCCAACGCTTTCATCCTCATGCCAAAACGTCACCCCAGAAGGGGATGACGTCACACTTAGGGTTTCTTTTTGTGCAATTGTTAAATTAAAATCAAATTACTTTGTAAAAGGGAAAAATAAATGGGGTAATCTCCCTTATTTTGTGGTTTTTCCTAGTATTATGTGGAAAAACATCATTTGAGGATCTTGTATAAATAGAGAACAATATCATTTCATTTGAAATATAGCTCTCCCATTGTGAGAAGGATACTTGGCTGAAATTTGCACCCTCTTTGGGAAATTTGTATTATCTCTCTCTTGTGAAAATTTATTTTGGTGATTTCTCTTGGTATACTGTTGAGCTAGGGTGTTGCACACCTCTTGGATGATTTTACTCTTGCTTATGGATGGATATGGCTTGGTAAACTAATGTTTGATTTTGCATCTTGTGGGATTGGTAAGGAAATTTCTCCATTAATTGATATTTTCTTTTTGTTCCATGTTATTCTTGTTTGAAACCCTAGGAGGAGTATAAGTGCATACACCCTCCACCAGTTTTCATCTCATTTATTGGTTGATAACTCATTTTTGGCAAGGTTTTTAGGAGGAGTACAAGGGTTTACACCCTCCTAGATTTACCTTAGTTTGATTTGCATTCTCTAGGGAGTAAAAGGGATTACACTGCTAGGGATATTGTGGGTCTACTCTCACATACAAGACTCCATTTTCCCAATATATTAAAGGCACTAATATGAAATTTGTATGGGATAAATAATTTTCTTACTTTCGGTAACATGATATCAAGAGATTTTCAAATTGTTTGAAGTGGAATCAATTATATGCTTTACTAGCTTGCTTGAGCCACTAGGGAATTCTCTTTAGCCAAGGATATATTATTGTTGTTATAAATTAAAGCTACATCCATTAGGGATGCAACAGATTTCTCTCAAACTTTTACTTTTTTTTGTCTTTCCAACTATCAAAATTTACTAGAAAGCTGCCATAATAAACTACTAGTCATTGTGCATATTTTGGGTGGTTTACTTGTAAATTTTGGTGGTTGGAATTTCCTGTTGTAGCAATATTTTCCCACATCCATAGGGATATCATAATATCTCTTCAATAACATCTTTTAACAACCCTATATTGTTGCTAAATTTTTTCATCTTGCTTGAGTTATACTAATCATTGCTAGCTTATCTCTTGTGTCTTTAACTAGACTTTTAGTAACTTATTTAGCACCTTTGAAATCATATACTTGTCGATTTATATCAATTTTTACTACTGATATATAGGAAAAAAATCTTCTATTGCTTGTCTAGTGGAATATTTGGCTTGTATACTTGTTTTTTCTTGTGTCTCGGGCAAGTACAAGTATCATCTGCAAGTACTCAAGAATTTGGAAACAATTAACTATCTTCGAGACTTGTTTCCAAGACACATTTCATATCATAGTTTTACCTATAGGGGCATCATATTTCATCACTTTATTTTCCATCTCATTCCCACTAGGGTCACTCGGGATTCTCCCCTTGTGTAGGATTTCTCCTTCACTAAAGCGAGGGGAGGGTTTATATAAGGTGACAATGGATAGACTCTCCCATAGGTCTCTCCATATTTTGGATTGGGTTGGGATTTCCCCAACTTACAATTTGCATAATAAAATTTTGGCATCATTGTCGGGGAGGAATTTGAATCCTCTTTAGTGCCCTAATGACACTTTGGAAATATTTCATCCCAAATACTTTACCCCTAGCTTGTCTGGCGATTCCACTTGAAGGATGTTCCCCTTCCACCCTTGATGAACTATTCTTGAAGCTCATTTGACGACTCCACCATCTCAGAATGCACCTTCTCATAGGAATTTCCCCCCAGGAAGATTCAAGCCTTCTAAGGTTTACCGAAGAATACCTCCTCTCAAAGATGCCATTGTCAAAACATTATTCCAAGGTAACCTACCCCTTGCTCCAATGGATCAACCTTGGGAAAAATACCTTTACAAACCCTTGAGCTTGGCCCCCATCCCTCGATATCCCAATGTCATGCCAAAGGAGTCTCAGAAATGGTTGCCCAAATTCTCGAGAAATAATGTGATCATTGTCGATGGTCATCTCTATGCCATTGATTGGGACATGGAGAACAAAGAAGTAGAAGATGAGGATGTAGAAATGAAGCTACTATATTCGTTGCTGACTAAATATGCCCAAAGATGGTTCATGGGCCTTCATGATAATCACGTAGCATCTTATGAAGATTTTGTTGAGTTGTTCAAGGATAGATGGACAAAAAATAAGACAGTGGAATGCTTGTAGCTCAGTTGAATAAGAATAAGGAGAATGAGATATTAGGTGAATTTAAAAATAAGTTTGATAGATTATACAACCAAATCCTGAAGGATTTATGTCCTCTAGAAGATGTTGTTCATCTCCTTTATATGAATGCTTTTGATGCGAAATTTTGTTTCATTCTAAAGGATAAGACGCCCACCACCTTGGCACAAGCCAAAGAGTATAGAATAAATATTGAAGAGAATATTCATGACTCAAAGGTTGATCCTTTTCAATATCCTCATACCAAAGTAGAAGTAAAGACTAAAGCTTCCAGTGGCAGTGCACTAGATCCAATTGCTCTCTTGACTCATAATATATACCAGATGAGTACTGAGTTTGTCCAAGATCAAAATCAAATCATGGGACACTTGATCACTGTGGAAAGAAATTAGTATTCCCCCACACCTCATCTTGTTAGACAACAGAGATATTCGATGAGTTGGATTAAAAAGCCTCAACAAGAATCAAAAGCTCCTTACACATTGAACCCAATTGGAATGATCAACATAGAAGAAACACCATGGTGTTCTCCATGTCAATAACCTCATTGGGAGGATGAAGGTCCTCGACGTGATGAAGATTCCCCTGATAGTATGAACTTCATGGACATGATCTGTAATTTCCAAGAAGAAGATATTACTCAAGAACAAATCGATGAAGTCAGAAAAAAAAGGAGCAAGAGAAGGACAACTCTGAGTGTTAAATTAGTTAACATAGGATCAAAGAAAGGAATTAAGGAAAAAAGGAAATTTTGACGTACACAATTAATAAATAAGACTTAATTTCCTCTACTATATCTAGAAGTGGATGTTCCTCTTCCATCTATAGAGAAGGTGGTCCGACCACCTCCACCTCTAGTCCATGAGTTTCTTCTAAAGCCAACTTCAGCAGAAGATGAGATTCGATTGAGTATAGTGGTGTTAACCATGTTTGGGAAGTTAAATATGACGGTCCTTGTGATGGAGATGAGAAATATTCCCTTGGTGAGGAAATAAATCTTAAAGTTATTGAAATTACTAGCCGAAAAGGAGGATCGTCCAATAATCTTGAATACCATGTATCTTGGTCGGCAGAGGGATATTAACCCTTCGTTTTATCTTTATTTGGGGATAAATGGTCTCTGATTGAATAGTTGTATGTTAGACTCTGGGGCCTCAACAAATCTAATGTCCTTGAAGGTGATGGAAAAACTTGGTCTGAAGACAACCTGTCCATATGGGAATGTCTATGTTATTTATTCCAAGAAGGTCAAGGTTCACGGGCTCATTGAAAACGATGAAGTTTATTTGTTGGATCCAAATAGCCCTGATTACACTAGTGAGTGTGATTTTGATGTACCTTTCCAGATCATCAAGTATGATCCATGAAACGTACATTTTTTGCAGGAAGATTGCATAGATACACTACTCCCAAGATTGGATGAATATAAGGAGAAGCTTGTGAAGTTCCAAGGGAAAGAACCAGGGTCTAAAAAGATATTAAAGAAATAAGATCAAGAATGTGAGAAAGATATTAAAGATGCAGTCAATGTGAAACCTCCTTCTTACCCTTACATTGAGAATATACCTTACAACGACTACAATGAAGGAAATCTTGCATTAATGTGGGATAAGAAGAAGGGAAAGAAAAAATATGATCAGAAGGATGATGAATCTTGGCTTGGCCCTTACATCATCAACAAGAAGTTTGAGAAAGAGAAATACTACTTGACATCCTTGGGTGGGAGAAATATTCAATTACCAGTATACGAGTCTCTTCTCTGACCCTACATTCAAGGTACTTGACTTCTTCAGGGCTCGAGCCATAAGTAAGTAGGTAGGTCATATGTTGGGTATGTGTTATATTCTTTGCATGTGTGTGTGTGGGCGCGTCAGATATGAAAATTGTGTCTGATGATCGCTCTAGTAGTGCTCTTTGTGTCATGTGTGACGAGCGCTTTCCTATGGTGGTCCCAGGGGGGGGCAGGGTTCGATAGCCCGGGGCAGTGCCCCAATTTTTTTTTTTGGGTGGTTTTTTGCTATTTTTAGCGGTTTTCTAAATTAATCCCGTATTAAGGGATTAGAGTTTTGGTATCTACGAAATACCTAAAAAAATTGTATATTTTGTATGGTGAATGGTGAAATTTGATATAATGAATATAAGAAAGGTTTTCCCAGTTGAGGGTTTCCGGTATAAAATCTCTATGTACTCTGTGTATGAGCCATTGATTAAATTCTGTTTTTCTTAAGAATCTATATGCATTTCTTTAATTCACAGGTTTAAAACTTACATGTGGTATCAGAGCTCATTTTTGGCTTAAGAGGGACGTCTTGTTGTTGAGGGTTTGGCTCGATCTTGATAGATCAAGTTTATCTTGGGTTTGTGATAAACTTGGTTTTAGTGGGAGCTTTTGAAGTGGTGATTTGAGTTCAGAAAGAGGAATGGTGAGTTCTTCTAGAATCGAGATAGAGAAGTTCAACGGTAAAAACTTTGAGCTATGGAAGCTAAATATGGAAGACCTTCTTGTGACAAAGAGCAATGGATCGTTGTGGATCCTGGTACACCGTCGACTGGTACGCAGCCTACTGGCACATAGACAACTGGTACACAACCTACTAGTGCGCAAACTACTAGTACACCACCTACTGGTATGTCGAAGGAAGATTGGAAGAAGTTGGACAGAAGAGCAAGGAGTACTATTCGACTCTGCCTAATAGATTCGGTGTTGTTGAATGTCTTAGGAGAATCTATAGCCAAGGAAATATGGGATAAGTTGTTGTTGAATGTCTTAGGAGAATCTATAGCCAAGGAACTATGGGATAAGTTGGGGAATTTGTATCAATCAAAGTCCCTAGTAAACAAGTTGTTTCTTCAAAAGAAGTTGTATCATTTTAGGATGGAAGATGAAGATTCTGTGACAGAACATCTAAATGCCTTTAATACTCTGGTAAGTCAACTTGGCTCTGTTAATATTATGATTGTAGAAGAAGATAAGTGTATTACTTTGTTATGTTCTTTGCCAGACTCTTGGGATAATATGGTTGTAGAAATAGCTAGTACCACTCAATCTACATTGAAGTATGAGGATGTAGTTGCATCCTTGTTATCTGAAGAGATGAGGTTAAAAAGCATGGATGGAAACAACACAGATGATTTATTTGTAAGAGGGTGTACCCAATACAGGAACCCTGGTAAGCCTTCGAGGTGGAGATATAAATCTACAAGTAGATGTAAGTCTCTAGGAAAATATTTGAGGAAATGTTGGAAGTGTGGTAAAACAGGGAATTATAAGAAAGATTGCAAGTCTAATAAGGTTGAAAAACCAAAGGGATCTGATAGTACCTCTTCCACAGAGGCGAAAACCTCCACTGTAGAAGGAGGTGATGTTTACCTAGCATATACAAGTACACATGCAGACCGGGATGTATGGTTGATTGACTCAGGTGCATCATACCATATGACTCTTCACAAGGAGTGGTTCTTTGAATATGAAAAATATGATGGTGGTGATGTATTCCTGGGAGATGACTTGACAACAAAAATCTTGGGATGTGGAAGGGTTAAGTTGTTTCTAAACGATGGAAGGATTAGAACACTCCCTGGGGTTCTGGACATTCCAAAACTTGCCAGGAGCCTAATATCTGTAAGCAAGTTGGATGATGCAGGAGTGGATACTGTATTTGGAAAGAACACTTGCAAGATGGTACGAGGGGAAATGGTGTTGATGAGGGGAGTTTAGTGTGGAAATCTGTACAAGTTGTTGGGAAGAACTTATACTAATGGGTGTAATAGTTCTATTGTCCTTGAGCAGACAAATAAAGAAGACAATACCAATATCGTCCTTGAAAAGAAGACCATGTTGTGGAATCAAAGACAGGGGCATATTGGAGAAAAGGGCCTTCGAACACTACATGGTAAAGGCATGGTTGAAGGTATGTCTAATTTCACTCTGGATTTTGATTTCTGTGAACATTGCATATATGGTAAACATAATCGAGTAAGATTCCCATCTGGTGCTACAAGAGCAAAGGGGATCTTAGAGTTGATACACAGTGATGTGTTTGGACCTGTTCCTATTCCATCCCTAGGTAAATATGAATATTATGTTTCATTCATAAATGATTTTTCAAGGAACACATGGATTTATTTTCTTAGAAAGAAATATGAGGTATTTGATAAATTTAAAGAGTTTAAGGTTGTGGTAGAAAATCAGACAGAGAAGAAAATAAAGGTATTGAGAACAAATAACGGGGGAGAATTATGCGGAAATAAATTCGAAGAATTCTGTAAGAAGTGTGGTATAGCAAGGCATAAGACTAATCCATACACTCCTCGGCAGAATGGAGTTGTAGAAAGGATGAACATGACACTGAAGGAAAAATCAAGGAGCATGCTCAGCGGTGTCGGGTTAGGACAAGAATACCTGGCAGAGGTAGTGGGTACAGGATGTTACCTAGTCAATCGATCACCTTCATCAGCATTGGATGATAAAACTCCACATGAGGTATGGTCTGGAAAGAAACCCTCTCTTCAACATCTTAGAGTGTTTGGTTGTGATGCTTATGTACATGGTCCAAAGGAAAATAGGAGTAAGCTGGATAAAAAGGCTGAAAAGTGTATATTTATAGGTTATAAAGATGGTGTGAAAGGTTATAAGCTTTGGAACCCAGAAACCAAGAAGACTGTTTACAGTCAAAATGTTGTTTTCAGAGAGGTAAAAGATGTGTCCAAATAGGAATTCCTACCAATGCAAGATGAACCTGAGAAAATAGAGCTTTAGTTGGATGATGCAAAATCTGAATCATCTGAAGAAGAGGAAGAAGAAGAATAAGAAGAAGAACCTCATACCCCAGTATTGAGGAGATCAATGAGAGATAAAAGGAAACCAGAAAGGTATAGTCCACCTAATTTTCATTCCAATTTTTCTTTATCTATTACTGATGATGATCCCAGAACTGTTAGGGAAGAAATGAATTTAGAGGATAGTAAACTATGGAAGAAGGCCATGGTTGAAGAAATGGATGCCTTGGATAAGAATGAGGCATGGGATATAGTTGAGTTTCCAGCTGGAAGAAAATATGTTGGTAGCAAATGGTTGTTTAAGAAGAAGTTT
>ML819570.1:85249-106938 GCA_009831015.1 Picea engelmannii
TTAATGCACAAGGTAAAGTGGAGAAATACAAAGCTCGGTTAGTAGCAAAAGGTTATTCCCAAGTAGAGGGAATTGACTTTGGTGAGATTTTTTCTCCTGTTGCTAAGTTAACTTCTATTATATTTATTTTATCTATTGTTGTTTCTTTTGATATTGAAGTGGAACAGATGGATGTGAAGACAACATTCCTACATGGGGATCTGGAAGAAGAAATCTACATGAAGTAGCCCAAAGGCTTTGTAGTGAAGGGAAAGAAAGAGCTAGTCTGTAAGATAAAGAAGTCACTATATGGTCTGAAGCAATCACCTAGGATGTGGTACCAAAAGTTTGACACATACATCCTTGGATTGAGATTTGTAAGAAGTAGGGCTGATCACTGTGTATATTCCAAGCAGGTTGGTAATCACTTCATTTATGTAGTGTTGTATGTTGATGACATGTTGTTGGTAGGAAATAACATGGATGTTATCAAGGAGGTGAAATCGCAGCTATCCTCCAAATTTGACATGAAGGATCTCGATGTTGCCAACTTCATTCTAGGAATGGAGATTAAAAGAGATCATGAAAACAGGAAACTCTAGTTGAATCAGATAAAATATGTTGAGACGATATCGCAAAGGTTTAATATGCATGGAAGTAAACCGGTCAAGTTTCCTATTCCTATAGGTGTAAAGTTATCTGTAGATCAATGTCCCAAGACACAGGAAGAAGAAGAGGACATGTCCCATGTTCTATATGCCAGTGAAGTTGGTAGTTTGATGTATGAAATGGTCTGTACTAGACCAGATATTGCACATGCAATGGGATTTTTGAGCATGTATATGTCAAAACCAGGGAAGGATCATTGGACTGCAGTAAAGAGGGTCTTCTTCGTGGCACTACCAGTTATGGATTGTGCTACCAAGGAAGACCAGGATTGGACAGAGTGTTGGACATACATGGATTTGTTGATGCAAACTGGGCTGGAGATCTGGATCGTAGAAGATATACAAGTGGGTATGTGTTTAACCTATTTGGAGGAGCAATTAGTTGGATGAGCAAAAGATAGGCTGTAGTAGCACTCTCAACTACATAAGCTGAATACATGGTAGCCACTCATGCAAGCAAGGAAGCAATATGGTTACAAAGATTGTGTTCAGGTATTGGGTTGGTACAACAAGCAGTGAGATTAGATTGTGACAGTCAAAGTGAAATCTTCCTGGCAAAGAACCCAACTTATCATTCGAAGACAAAGCATATTGATGTTTAGTATCACTTTGTGAGAGACATGGTTGAGGAAAATAAGGTGTTGCTGGAAAAGGTTGCACTTTGAAGAATGTTGCAGATTCATTGACAAAGTCTGTGAGAACGGAAAATTTCTCCTGGTGTAGAGTAACAATGGGCATTACTTCTCTGGATTGTTGACTATATAATCCCCTGGACCCCTGGATGCAAAGAAAACAACAAGTGGGAGAATGTTGGGTATATGTTATATTCTTTGCATGTGTGTGTGTGTGGGCATGTCAGATATGACAACTGCGTCTGACGATCCCTCTCGTAGTTCTCTTTGTGTCATGTGCACCAGGTTCTTTCCTAAGGGGGGTCCCAGGGGGGGGCCAGGTATGCCTGCCCTAGTTACGCGCAATGTTTGGCCCCCAAATTTGTTTTTGGGCGGTTTTTGCTATTTTTAGCGGTTTTCTAAATTAATCCTGTATTAAGGGATTAGGGTTTTGGTATCTATGGAATACCTAAAAATATTGTATATATTGTATGGTGAATGGTGAAATTCGATATAATGAATATAAGAAAGGTTTTCCCAGTTGAGGGTTTCCAGTATAAAATCTCTGTGTACTCTGTGTATGAACCATTGATTAAATTATGTTTTGCTTAAGAATCTATATGAATTGCTTTACTTCACAGGTTTAAAACTTACATCATATTTATTTCTTGCATTTTCATATTGATTTCTCATGGTAGCTTAGTTTCACTCCATCTTTGATTCTAATTTTTCTCTACTTGCATGTTTCTCTTTCATCATATATATGAAAAATAAAAATAAAAATTATTATCTAGATTAGTTGTAAATTTTCTAAATTTGATTTTGATTATATGGACAACGGGTGAGTAGAGCCACCCTAGATTTTGTGATTTTATGTTTCCGTGTAGGAACGGTGCTAACCAGGAGATATTGAGGTTTTCATGCATTGTACAGTGAGAACATGTCCCCAATTAGGAGCTAGATGTTATCCCCAATTCCTAGGGATAACTAAGGAGATGATGTCTTGAGGACCTCAAATTGTAGACATGGAGTACCGAGAGACATATGGCTGACAACATCCACATGCACAGATAGAGACCCACATCACCACCACACCACCTCAGTTCATCATGATTATGTTCACCACATCACCTTTCTTTTGGAAGACGAAGGGATTTTCTCCCTTTAATATTTGGCACATTTTGATTATGTTTCATTTTGATTTGGAACATACTCAACAAGTATTTATCATTCCTAATGGTCTCTATCAAAGTTCTAGGCTCATCATGTTGAATATTCTTTTTAGAAAATGATGGAAATACACTCAAGGACCTCTATATCTTCACCTTCTCATCCTTTATAAAACCTACATACTTCAACAATCCCAAGAACTTATTTTCATATTCTCCCATGGTCATGCTCCCTAACTGGAGTTCAAATAACTCTTACATTTTCTTATCATAGAAGTGCCCTGAAAGATACTCCTTTTGAATAATATCTCTTGAACTGATTCAAAGTGATCATCCTCTCATTAATGTGTTCAACTTGCTTCAGTTGATCGCACCACATAACACCTTTTCTATGTAAATAGCACGTGGAAATTATGGCTTCCAGGTTAGAGGAGTAGTTGTGCAACTGAAAAATACTCCTTGATTGCCAACAACCATGCTTGAACATTATCTTCCTTTTCTCTTTCACCATCAAAGGATGGTGGCTAAACTTCCTCATCTCTCCTTGAAAACTATCTAATTCATTCCTTCTTCTTTGGTGCTTAAGAGGAGACACTTCTGGACTACTTATCGAATCTTTATATGCATAAAATTTCCTTGTTGAATAAGGAGGTGAGTGATGTCTATAAATTCTGCTAGCACTTCTTGAATGACCAAATGTTATGTAGTTATCTCTTATTTCATGATGTCTACCTTATTACTCCCATCTTAAGTCTGATCCATTATTTTCCTTCCTATGCAACTGATTTAGGATTTACATCATTTGATCATTTATTTTATTTTGTTCTCTCATCATATTCTCATTGTATTCTTTGTAACTCTACACTTCTATTCTCAAGTTTATCACATTCTCTATTAATGTTTCTTGTACCCCTTTTATCTTGCTCCCATTTGATTATGTCTTTGTATTACCAACACTGATATTTTTACCTTCAACTTCTTTTTCATGATTGAAAACTCCCTCTCCCTCTCCTTCCTCCATTTCCCAAATATGCATTGTTATGTTAATTAATGCTATTGGTCATTTTTCTTCTTAATTCATGAAGAATTATATCATAGTTCTCCCAATTCTAATAATTCCAAGTTATTATTCTTGGAACCATATTTTCAATGACCAATCTCTTGTTCAATTATGAATATTGAACATAAAGTTATTGATGACAAAGGAAATGAAGGAATATCCATTAGCACATGCAACATATATTCAACGCTCAACGATCGTCCGATCATTCCCTTGGATTTAATATTGACTATGAGTCTAGTTTTCTTTGGATTAAATCATGATCGTCGATTTGCTCACTAGACACCTAAACATGCCATGCAACCATAATGCACATCATTCATCCGATCTTCCCTTGATTAGATCTCAATCGTCAATATTTTCTTCTTTAGGATATAAGGACCATTGAGTCTTCAACTTACAACCATCATTCAATCAGATCTTTGATTAACCTCAGTCGTCGATTTATTAGCTTAATGGTTTCTTCATGGATATAAGGAATATCATTTCTTCGTTTCAACTTCCATGGCCTTCAAACTACACTTCACGCTCTCCCCCACTCACTTTGCACTTATACTTAGAATCTTTTTAATCCTTTCTCTACAAGTCTAAGACACTTTTATTTACCCTTTTTTGGCCTCCAGGATACACCTTCACGTTCCTTCGTACCTATTTTTCACCCATACTTAGAAATTTTTCTAGTATTTCACCATGGGTCTACGAGACATCATGAGCCATCATATTTCCCACCATTTGGGCCATTTGATGACCCTTTGGGTTGTTTGATCTATGAAAAGTGGTGACCTCTTGGGCCACATGATTGATTCCTCATACTTAGACAATTTATCATAGTTCATCGCGCTCCGTGATCTTTTGACACTTATTCCATTTTCAAGTTCTTACCACGAGCCACATGTATACAACATTTTCTCAAGTCACTTGTGCTCTTGTCCATCCTACCGATTCTCCATACTTAGTTGATTTATGAGATCTCACTGGGCTCCGAAGGTCTACAATAATTTCCCGAGTTATTTGTTCTCTCGTATGTCTGACTGATTCTCCATACTTAGTCAATTTTTGATATCTCACCACGTTTCGTGGGTCTACAACATTTTCCTGAGTCATTTTTTGTCTCGTTTGTCTGATCGATTCTCCATACTTAGTCGATTTTCGACATCTCACCTCACTCTGTGGGTCTACAATATTTTCCCGAGTCACTTGTTCTCTCATCCACCTAACCGATTCTCCATACTTAGTCAATTTTTGAAACATCTCCATCCAACTAATTCTTGGTACTTATTTTTTTTTCAATATCTTACCGCAAGTCTGCAGGTTCATGGGTTCAGACTCATTTCTTCACATACTCCCGATTCCCTGCCACTTCACTATCTCTACGATGTCTTGCTACTTATGTAATTTTCAATATCTCACTTTGTTGATGTTGTAGATGAGGTGGCTTCCACATGGATGTCTTCGTCATGCACTATATGACGTGGCATTGATACATGTCCTAACATGTGGAATCTGCAAAGATGATTGTTATAGCCCCGACGTGGACTTCCTATGATGTGGCACTCATCTAATTGGACATGTGGCATTTTTGAGGTTTCTATTACGATGTTGATGTGGTCGATCTGGCCAACCAGGCATCATGCCCTAATCCTTTGATTTTATTATTTAATCTCCAATGAACAACGGTTAGGACTAAACCGTCTCTAGATCCATATTTTTTCACAACAAAAGTTAATTCCTGGTGTTGGGTTCAATACTCACTTGTTCTCATTTAAAATACATAACTCCACCTTTTCTTTATAAACCATTTGTAGTTTTTTTCCTTTATGAATATCAAATATATATATATATATATATATATATATATATATATACATATATGTATATCAACTGTCACCATTCACAGAGGTTTGAGAAGCCAAGATCTTCTTTTCAAGCTTGACGCTTCTCAATTCTGTAGTGGAATTCGTCCAACTTTATGTCACCCCACTCCCTTTATTATTGTGCAACCCCGAATCTATTTCACGCACAGACATATTCATTCTTAATTTAGGGTAAACACATAGAGCTATTTTAGACATTCAATAACGCACGGTCTTCTTTTCACTCAAAAGACTCCACAATGCACAAGGGTGTTCTCTACTCCCTCTATCTCATTTGATTCACAAAACTATTTTCAAAACAATCCTCATGCAAACAATTTTTGTTGTCCCATATCAAAGCAATCAATTTCCAAAGTCACAATCCTATAACAGACCTTTAAATCTCGACATTGTAATTTAATGCTCTGATACCACTTTGTAACATACCCAACCACCATGCTAGATCACGCTACCCCAAATGCTCTACAATAATGCCCTAATACCATCTTTGTAATGTACCCAAACACCAGGCTAGCTACGCTACTTCAAATCGTACTTCAAGAATTGATTTCAAATTTTTGATAACGATTAATTAATAAAGAAGGATGAAAGAAACATAATAACCGCTCATGAAATAATCAATATTCATGCTAGACTTAAAAAAATTTCTTAATCATGCCATGCACTACCATAACTAGTAAGCAGGAACATTCAAGATACATATCTTAGAGATAATATTCAATACACAATAGAAATAAATATACAAGCAAAGGAAACCATGACAGGGAGCACTTATCTTAAACAAAACCAATCAACAACTGGTTGTAGACCAAGGATATTCCTCCCAACCTTAAATGTCACTATTCTAAGTCTCAACAACAAGTTACTCATGAGCCAGGGATATGAATCCACAAGGATCCATATAAGAGAAACATTCATCTTCCCAGACCGGTAAACACTCAAGCTCTCATAGGTTTCTCAACACACGAAAATCCAAAGTACACCATCTCTCTTCTCTCCATCTTGCACAACCCAAAGAAAATGAACGCCCTTCATTGCCACAGATTCCCTCAGGATGTCCACTTCTTTCTAGGGCTCCAGTGCATCTGGTCAATAATCTCAATGCTAGAATTCTCAGTATTCACAATTGTGAACAAAGTTTAGCACATTGCAATGCATATGAGGCATACACAGACCAATTCATGGATGGAATGCACTAGCAATTACTATAGCTAGAAAAACAATGGATTCGTTCCTCAACAAATCATTTGCATGTCCCAACCAAGAACAAGAATGAATGAACCCAAAAATAGAGTGAAAGAGTGAATGGAGAAGAATGACCAAACAACCCAAATATGGGTTTATAGATTTACCTGGAAGTCAAGAAATGCATGGCCTTCCCCCGGGAAGCTCATGTAACCAATTTTCTCAATTAAAACCAAAATGGGTAAATAAAATATAATAAAAGACTTATCCCCTTTATCCCCCTCCCTCATGGAATCATACCCCCCTATAACTCTTGTCCTTGTCCGTCTTGTAGCCACTGATGTATTTTATTATTTCGAATGTTCATAGTTTTACATTTTCTAGGCACTCCGGCCCCTTTTAATTATTTAGGCACTTTGGCCTTTCATCAAATGAACAAAATACATTATTAATATGGGGACTCAAAACTACGATATTAAAATATTGTTAGGGTGATTATACATATCCCCTAAATTGTCAACCTTCTTGTTGAAAGAAGAGGAAATGATTGTCGAAAAAAATCAGTATCTTGATGAGAACCTAACACTCATAGTATTAGTGATCCAACTAGGACGATAAACTTAGACCAGTAGGTCCTTGGGATAGATGGATGTTTTGATGATAATTAATGATTTAGAGATAAAATCTAGTATTCACTATGCATTTATGCAGGTTAGTAAATTTCATTTTGTTGATGAATCATGATAAGAACGCTCTTGATTTTTATTTACCTTGCACGTGAAATGTGATGAGATGATTAACATTTTCATGATGTTATGATAACATGTAGTTCCATCTATTATGTTCATGCAATGTTATATCTTTGATAAATATATGTTGAGGTTATATCTCTTATCATAGTATCTCTTGATGTGATGACATGATGTAATTGCATGTAATTCTTTTATGATAAGATTCTTTATGATGACATGCGAGAGCATGTGGTGATGACTATGATGTTGTATTTTCATGATGACATGCAAGAGTTAGCATGTAGATTATTTCTTTGAGAAGTTGATATTATGACTAATGAATTGATCGCATGTTTTGAGGTGGTTATTGTCAAGAAATCCACTAGTGGTCGAGAGGGTCGATTTGTTCGATGATCTTGTGGGAGCCCATAACCATGAAGGAGAATATTACAAATAAGATTTTATGGATGGGGACAACTCAATATACTACTTATGCCAGTAATTCTTATGCCTTGTATTGGATTTGTGATGCCAAAGTACCAAATAATGGTTGGAGTGTTGCTCGTCTGTGGTGTTGTAGGATTGGACTTAGATGTCTGCGGTTTTACCTGGAAATTGTAGAGGGAGTTGAAGTTATCCTTTCGATATGCCCGATATACACAAGTACTAGACCAGATTCTTTCTTGGGAAGATGATGTCTCGAGCCTTGGGGAATCAGATAGATTGGTAGGATTTAAACTTGGTTCCAAAATTCAAGGATAAAAGATAGAGAGTACTCATGCTTCCCTAGTGTTGTGATGTGGAATGTTGATGCCTCTTGCGGTCACTTGGGTGGATTTATACTAGTACAACAAAGGGTGTTGTGAAATATACGAGAGATAACATAGGGTGTTGTGGAGGATATGACAAGCCAATTAAAAACCTATAAGTAACATAATCAAAATTAACTTTGAGGCAAAGTTCCTTGAAGGGGGTGAGTATTCAATGCCCCATATTATTATTATGTTATAAATAATAATAATAATAATAATAATAATAAATAAGTATAATAATTATCCTAAAGGGTTCATAATAAGTACTTATTATGGATATTTGGGTAATAAAAGAAAATGGTAAAGTAAGTAACAACAATTGATGGAGAAACCCTAAAATATAATAAAGAATTAAATAATATATCCTATGGATTGGGTTTTTTACCGTGGATTATTTCTGTATCAGGAAGAAGAAGGGAAAATGACATCTCTTTTTGCTTGGGAAATTTGAGGACAAGGCTAAGAATAGTTGGTGTAGTAGTGGACTGAGTGCTCGAGGGATCTCAGTCATGATGATTGGGGGGGTTGGTTGGGTGGAGATTTGTCCCCCACTTTATGTTGTGGCTGGTCAGATCAAATATGAAGGAATTCTTACATTTATGAAGTCACCAAATTATAGGTATGCTAGTTTCCAGGTAAGTTTCTCACCTCTCACTTTTGTATTTATGATTGTTAGTAGATCAGGTCATTACAAATATGATTTATTATGTTATCTTAAGTATTTGTTTCATAACATTTTGTTTCAAAGAATACAATCCTTGGGTTTGACTCCTTCAAATGAGTCATTTTGGTATTTTTTCTATGATTTTTTTATTATTTTATATCTATTTATTTCTTGGGAATTTTCATATAGTGAAATTTTTGGAAACCTTAGGAAACATAGTTTTGTTTCTCTATACTTTCGGAAATATAGGTTGTGTAAATTAGGATTTTTTACTAGTCCTAAAACTAGAGCTCAAACATATATTCTTGGTAAAATAGTAATAGAATATTTTTTAGGATATATAAAATAGTGAAATTCTCAGGAGACTAAGGAGAGATATCTTAAAACTTGTAGTCAATATTTTAGATTCTACTTCGCTATAAATTGTAATCTACAGACTATGGAAGTCAAGATTTTTTACTAGTCCTAAAAATAGTCTCAAATAGGCATTCTAGGTAAAACAATAACATTTGCTTCTAGAGAGATCAAAATTGAGTTTCACTATTTTAATTGGGAACAAGTAATACCATAGTGTTTCAAGTCCAAATTTATAAATCATATCCAAAAAATTGTACACATGTTATGCCATACAAGTTCTCTCCCTAGAAAGGGCCTGTTATCGCACAATCTATACTTTCCCAAAGCCTAAAGGCAAGTAGGCCTAGATTGGCATAAAATGAAGGTAGTCATGTCATTGTCACCCCAATAGAATACCTCTTTATATTTAGGAGAGAGATGACTCTACTCCATGGGAGACGTCCCTAGACCTTGTGGGTTGATGAAGGGAAAAAGGTAAAGTAAATCTCCCCTCTCTCTAGGTCACTCAAGTTGGAATTTGTCACCAAATTATGTCTTGAAGGATGAAGCAAAGGATAAAAGTAGAGTGTACCTTCCCTTTACCAAGAAAACAACAAACATTATGGTAGTTTACAAGCAACTAATGATATTGGTGCTTCAACAAGAAAATAAACTTATAACAAAATGCTAGTAAACAAGTGTATACAACAAATAATAAATGTATAACAACATTAAATAGAGTGATGACAACTGCAATATATTCTAGAAAATGCACTTGTAAAGACAATATACTGAAAACTTTGAACACTTAAATGATAATGTTATTTCTTATGCAAATTTTGAATTAGTTTAGCTAGCTAATGAACTTTGAAAAGATGCATAAGAAGAGTAAAACAATAGTTGTAACAACAACAAGATAAAAAAGGTGACATAAAATAGTAAAACCTTCATAAATGTACTTTATATAGGAAATTAAACGCACACTTTAGTTCTGATTGATTGTAACTTGCCTCATACAAATTATGAGTTGATTTAAATGGTCAAGTGGGCTTGAACATGCTGCTAGATGGTGAATGTAGCAATGATTATGATAGCAGTAATTTAGTTGTTAGTATTTCTAGACTAGGTTAGCAAGTTGGTTTAGGTTAGTAGGGTATCAGGTAGAGAAATTGAGTTTGAAGTTTGATGATTCTTGTCAAGAAACAAGGGTTGAAGACTAGTGCCTTTTAGGGCTAAATGGATTCAATGTGGGAAGCTCTCTCCTAGGGCTAGTATTTAATGATAATACACAAAATCTAAAAGGGAAAAAGGCTTAGGAGGAGTATCACATTAATTCCTCCTAGGATTTTGACCTCAAGAAGGAAGGTGGCTATGGTGTAGGCACTTCTAGGCCCTAGCACCTCCTTCTCCTTAGACTTCTTTTGGCTGGAAATATTATGAAACAATAACTTAATGACAACCTCTAAAGTGATATCACTTTAGGGCTCTAAAGGTTGCACAAATTATTAGATTAATTCAATGAATCTTTGACAAATATAAAGTAAGGAAGTAATACCTTAATTTCCTTAACTTCTAACATTTATTGGGCATGCAATTTCATAATCCCATATGAGAAAGTAAACCATACATTAACCATTCAACATAGATGACATAAAGTAGAACTTACTTACTTACACCAAGAATAATCATGCAAAATAATTACTAGATTTCCAAAGTACTCCATAAAATGATCCAAGTTTCCAAAGTTTTCCTTTAAGAGAGGTGCACCTCACTATTTCAGCCAAAAATACCCCAATAGGGCGAAAATTTCAGACCCCTTGTCTCT
Source organism: Picea engelmannii (assembly GCA_009831015.1). Lineage (NCBI taxonomy): Eukaryota > Viridiplantae > Streptophyta > Pinopsida > Pinales > Pinaceae > Picea > Picea engelmannii. The sequence continues at coordinate 96,164 of ML819570.1, forward strand.
AAGGACAAGAATCATCAAACTTCAAACTCAATTTATCTACCTGATACCCTATTAACCTAAACTAACTTGTTAACCTAGTCTAGAAATACTAACAACTAACTTGTTGTTGTCATAATCATTGCTACATCCACCATCTAGTAGCCTTTTCAAGCTCACTTGACCATTTAAATCAACCCTAAATTTGTATGAGGCAAGGTACAATAAATCAGAACTAAAGTGTGCATTTAATTGCCTATCTAAAGTACATTTCCGAAGGTTTTACTATTTGTTGTCACATTTTTCATCTTGTTGTTGTTACAACTCCTGTTATAATCATGTTAGGCAGCTTGTCAAAGTTCATTAGCTAGCTAAACTAATTTAGAATTTGCATAAGACATAACACTATCATTTAAGTGTTCAAACTTTTCAATATATTGTCTCTACAAGTGCATTTTCTGGAATATATTGTAGTTGTCATCACTCTATTTAATGTTGTTATACATTTATTGTTTGTTGTATACACTTGTTTACTAGCATTTTGTTACAATTTTACTGCCTTGTTGAAGCACCAACATCATTAGTTTCTTGTAAACTGCCATAACGTTTGTTGTTGTCTTGGTAAAGGGCAGGTACACTCTAATTTTATCATTTGCTTCATCCTTCAAGACATAACTTGGTGACAAATTCTAACTTGAATGACCTAAGGAGAGGGGAGATTTACTTTAATTTTTTCCCTTCATCAACCCACTAGGTCTAGGGACGTCTCCCTTGGAGTAGAGTCATCTCCCTCCTAAATAGAAAGAGGTATCCTAGTGGGGTGACAGTGATAGCACTACCTCCGTGTTATTCCAATCCAGGCCTACTTTCATTTAGGCTTTGGGAAAGTATAGATTGTGTGATAAAAAATTGACATTGTTTTCGGGGAATATTGAGTCAATTTACCTCAAACGACACTTTTTCGGTAATCCTTTATCCAAAGCCTTCATTTCAAAAATCTTACCTGGCGACTCCACTGAGGATGATTCCTTCATTTCCATTTGATGATCACTAGAATGATTATTTGGCAACTCCACTAATGATAGAGCCAACCATGGCTTCTCAATGGGACCAGGGTAATTTTAAACCCTTAGATATGAGTAAAATTATGGGTTACCCTCGACAAATGCCTCTGAGGTATGAAAATTGGCTCCCTAAATTCATTGGTAATGGTAGGGTTATAGCCGAAGATCACATGGATAATTTTTTGGCTTTATTTAAAGTCCACCCTATTAGTGATGATGTTGAACATTTGGCAATGAAACTTTTCTCTTCCACTCTTCAGGGAAATGCTAGGAAATGGTATGACAATCTCCCCAATGCCAACAGTACATCTATGGACCAATTAGAAGAAACCTTTCTCACGAAATGGAATATTAAAATAGAAGATATCCACATGATGATAAAAAGACTCAAATACATGAAACAAACTAAGAAGGATATTTCCAAGGAATTCCATACCAAGTTTGAGAATTTTCTACAACAAATTCCTAGAAGCCATCATCCTAAAGACAAGTACCTCATTTACCTCTATACCCATGCACTCTTAGTGCAATTAGGGTTTCTCCTCAATGAAAAAGGGCCAAGAAAAATCCAGGAATCTTACCACATGGCTATACAAATTGACGAAAACATATCCTTGTTCAAGGGAGAACACCTCTTTACTCCAGAAATCAAAGTTGATGACCCCTAGGATACCCCAGATACTCTTAGTCTAGAGAGATTAGTTTCCCTCGAGATATTTGTTAGTAAATTATAGGAAAATAAGGGAACAAGTCATTGACCAACAAGAGGTTGAGGAGAAGGATCCTAATGAAGGTTTCCAATCCCATGAGGAAGAGAAAGAATTTACTCATGCTTCTTCCAAGGATAATGAGGACCTGGTTGAAGATAAAGAGCTTGAAGATATCAAACATTATGATGAAGCATTAACGTGTGCTATTCCCTCTGATGAAGCCATCAGAGATCCTGTTCCTCCTGTGCACGAAGAAGAGAATGAGGCTAGTCATTTTCCTTTTCAGGATACCCTATTCTATGATTTAGAAGGTGAAGAAGTAAGGGAATCCTTGGACGAGCTATACCCTTTGTATTGTGATAAAGTTGAAGATATAGAGGAAAGTCATGAGGATGAGGCATTGATACCTTCTCATCCATTTTATGAAGTCATCCAAGCCTTTGATGCTCCTGCATAGGAAGAAGTGAATATGGTAAGTTGTTTCCCTTTCAAAGATTTTGATGATGCCTTATTTTATGATTTGGAAATTAAAGAAGTGTTAGAGGAGCCCTTGGATGCTTTAAAACCTTCATGTTATGATGAAGGAAATGACATGGTTGATAATATTGATGAGTTCATACATGTTGGGAGACATAAATGGGATGTGGTTGGTTATGATGGGGATCCTATTTACGAAATTGAGGATCATTTCCAAATGTTTCCTTTACAACTATCATATTAGGTGACTACTAATTCAGACATTTGGAAACAAGGATATTATATGGTTACAAACATCTTCCAAATGCCCAAGGATGGCTTGGCGCTGTGTTTTCATAATGATTTCCGGTCATACCTTGAGGATTTTGATGAGTGTTCCTTTGATCACTTGGATTTATTCTATGAAGAATATTATCAACCACCGTTGTGCTTAGATATTTATAAGGGTGAGGACATTTTTTTCCTAAAGTAGGATACTTGTGACAAGGTTTTCCATCTCCCTATGATTACTTTACCTCATTATGTCACTAAGAATGTAGTTGGGAAACAAGTCCCTTGTCCCAAGTTTTCTCTAGGGCAGAGCCTTCTTTTAGAATTCAAGGGTAGGTTGAATACCATAAGAAGAAGTTTAGTATCTCAATATTTAAACTCTCCCCTAAGAATTTCCCAGTCATCCTTTAAGTTCTTTCTAGTCCCTTCTCAGACCTTCGGACTCTTTGAGTCAGTATTTTAAGCCTTTGAATTTTCATGATCCCTTTCTGAGATGGATTGAGCACTTTCCTAGAAGTGTAACTTGGTATAATTTTGTCCCTTCCTCCTGCCTCCATGAGATAGACTTTACGATTTCCTATGATATGATACATGCTCTAACTCATGATATTTTTGTGCTTAACTTGTCATTGTTAATCCCTAAATAGTGGCACATTACCCCTTAATTGGGGTATATTACATCAGTAATGTTATTTTATTTATGTTGGATTGGGTCCATTAGTTGTAATTGTGCCTCCTAGTCTCCTATATATACCAAGGAGAGATTTTCATTTGGAATCATATTGTATTGGGAAATTTAGGTAGTGTATAAGGAGGTTGCCCCCTCGAATAGGCTTATTATCTGAAATTATATCTTTTTCAAGGCGTTGAGTACTTATTTTGAGGTTTATCTATGCTATCTTGATATTTGGTCCTTAACATTTGGAATCAGAGCTCAAGGTCTTAGGGTTTCGCTGCTACATCTGAGACACCTTGGCATTTTCGCTATAAGTTTTTTTCTACGATGTTTCAGAAGGAACCCATTGGAGTATATTTATTAGATGGATCAAGGTACGTTGGGTTCCAATTTAAGCTCCCGAGGCCTTATAATTTCGGAGATATATCCTATGTAATATAGGGTTATGGAATCATCCTGAATTTAGTCATTGCAAAATTTTTGCTATGAAATTGTTTCTGTAATGTTTTAGGCTCTGAAATCCAGAGGATATTCATAGAAATTATTAAGGTGTCAGTGATAAATATTTCAGCGTCTGGGTCATCTTACATTTGTATATACACCCTGTGGAATATAGGGTATCTGACTAGTCCTATTGACTAGTCTCAAGAAAGTGTTCCAGGTAATAAAATTATAAATACTTCCTAGAGTACCCAAATTGAGTGAGATGAGTTGCATTGGATAATGGACAATCATACATTATTTCTGGTAGAATTTTCAGAATTTTATATCAATTATTTTTTGTGGGGCACTCTATACAAGTGATATCTCTTGGAAAGGAAAAAAATCAGCAAGTTGTGGGGAAGTTACCATAAATTCCACTTGGCACATCCAATTTTGATCAGACCTATGGAATTGCAGAGAAGAAATATCATAGAAATACAAAAAAAAAAATTTCATACCCAAAAGGGACGAAATTTTGGAGATACAATAAAAGAAAGATTGTCTAGCAGAACCACCTCAAAATCAATGTTTAAAGTGATACTTGGCCAACATGCCACCAAAAAAGGGAACTTCTACACAAAATAATCCTCCAGACAATCCTACTTGGACTCTTGATGAAGGTGAAGAAATGCGTAGGGACATAAATGATTTACAAAAGAAGGCAGTAACAAAAGATGAACTATAAGGGATGATGGATTCAACGGAAGCTAAATTGGAGGAAATAATGGATACTAATATGGATGGTTTAAAAAGGGATATCATGGAAGGATTGAAAAATTTCCTAATAGAGAGGACACCTGAAAGTGAAAATGTATCCCATGAAATTCATGATGAGGACACAAGGAAGACGAATCAAGGATGGAGAAACCCTAACTTTGGGTTGAAGACCAACCACTTTCCTAAGATCGATATGAGGAAGTTTGATGGCAAGGACCCAATCACATGGATACTTGAGATGGAGAAATTCTTTGATCTACATAATGTGCAACATACACAAAAGGTACAGATTGCTTCTTTATATTTAGAACTCAATCAATTTGTGTGGTATCAATGGATTTGTTCTCGCAAATCACTTGTTTGGGCTTCAAAATGTCATACAAATATCACTCATTACCATACATTTTTCACCTATGCTTCCATTATATCACTCATTATTCACTACCATGTCACTTCATTTTCCCTAATGTTCATCATTAATGGGTGTCACTTATATTTTCCAAATATTATTTATTTTCAAGCATTTTTGAGAGAAATTCTTGATTAAATATTAGAAAATAATATATTTTACTTCATATATGGAAAGTGGATTGTTTTTGTGACATGTGTAGGTTCCGAGGAAGCTTCCAAGCAACCTTTATGTGGCCTTGAATGATCAAATTTGAATTTGATAAGATAAGAGATCATGATCTCATGGAGAAGATCAAAGACAAAAGAGGGTTATGTGTCTAGATGGTTGAGAGATGTATGTAACTAAAGAGAGATTAGTGGATCATCATTATGAGTTTGTTATCTCATCCCATTGTATAAATAGGAGTACAATATCCTCCATTGGTAATCTGAAGCTTGTAATCTTAGAGTTGGTTTGTAATGGACATTTTGAAATAAAGAATCATACTTCGATTTTGCTTCTACATCTGAGTCTCCTTTGAAGTGGTGTCCTTGTGGAGTTATGGAGGGCCCCCATGGCTTCACTTGCATGCTGATTTGCTTATTTTAGGTATAGCTTAATTTATGTTTTTGTTTGATTTCAATTTTTAAAGTCTTGTTAAATGCTCTAATACTGGAAGGATCTTATTTGAAAGTGTTTTTGTAAGAGAACCATAAGATCTCAGACAATTATTAGATTTAGGTTTTCTTGATTTCAGCTCTTAAGTTTTGTTAAATGTTCTAATATTGGAAGAGTCTTATTTGAAAGTGTTCCTGTAAGAGAACCGTAAGACCTCATACAATTATAAGATTTAGATTTGTTTCATTTCAGCTTTCAAAGTTTTTATTAGATGTTCTAATATTGGAGGAGATCCTAAAATTCAAGTGTTCTTGTAAGAGAACCTTAGGATCTCGATGAATGTTAGATCTAGGTTTGTTTAGTTGTTGGAAGAGATCTTGTTGAATATGTTCTTGTAAAAGAACCAAAGATCTCGGGCAAATTAGAAATCTTTCTAGACCTATAGGTGGCACTTCTAAGTTTACCTTCCCGGGTTGACAATTAAATTGAACTCTGATTGACATCATCAATTAGAACTAAACATTTTGGCGCCGTTGCTGGGGAAGTGAAACTAGAAGGATTTTAATTATTTATGCATTTGTTTTTATGAACTAATTTGTGGAACTTGGTGACAGCAGGTTCGTAAAGAAGTTCAAAGTTTGGCGCATTTTTTCGCACATAGTTAATTTAAATTCAGTGTTTGTTTTAAACCCCCCATTTTCTCACTAATCCATCTATGGATGAGGAATTTAAAGATAATAAACAAGTACTTCTTGGAGAGAAAGAACAATAATGAAGACTGGTTTCAAAATAACCTTGTGCCAACTCCAAGAATAAGACAGGTTACTCACATCCTTGCAAACAATCAGGTAAAAATTTTAAATCTTGATGTGAGCATTTTTGAATTTTTAATCCGTAGATGGCTTCACTGGAAGAATTATTTTACTAAGAAAATAAAACATCTTTCAAGTTAATGTAGAATAGATTAAAAATAAAAAAAAATAAAACGAGATCTCGTAGAATTTCGTTGTAGAATTTTCTCGTAGAATTTCCTTGTAGAATTTTCTTTTTTTAAATCATCATGAATAAATGAATAAATTTGCATTTCTATGTCTTGTTTATGTATCACGGGTGAGCCAGGAGCTTGATTATCGGAAAGCTTTGTCTTCCGAGAGTCTAAACGCCCTTGTGACATTGCAGAAAGAGTGTAGATAATGCAAGGTTTTATCGCAGATCTTAATTGTGTTTTATCCATCCACGCTAACCTGCATAAATAAAAAAAAATCAAGAGATTAGTATGCTCTCTTCCTGTAATAAAAAAATCTTACTGCAAATTTAATTGAAAATCATCCCTGTTGGCTTTATCCTTATATTGATCCATATCAAAGCATGTATCAGCAGCTATGTTTGGGGGCCCTTAAGATTAACTGGCAGTTATCATCTGGTAGCAGAAGGCGTTGCCATTTCTAGGCTGTCCTGTAGCCTATTTCCAACTTAGATTTGCAGATTCCTTAAATATTTCATCCATTTACCATATAATCGAGTGAGTGTGATGTGCTTAGAGCCAGGTGCAGATCTAAAAAGGTGAAAGTCAGATTTGAAGGGTTTGGAGCAAAGGTAAAAGAGTGAATTGATGGTATATGCTTGTGAAGGAATGAAGTCAGTTGTTGGTGGCCATCGCTTCTCTGAAATATGTTGGGCAGGTCACACCCATATATCAATAAATGATAGACCTCAATGCCTTACATTATGATGCCCTGATCCATTGTGTGTTGCTGTTGTTGGTGAATATATGTTTCTCTTCTACGAGTATGAGATCACAAGAACGTTGTCTTGCAAGATGATATTGATTCATATGAAAAAACACAAAATGCAGAGGATGAAAAGGAGCAGGTAGTCTTTCACAGACGAAATTAGTGGTGGTCGTCTCTGTAGTTCAAACGGATGTGAGAATGCTGTGGATTTATCTTCTTATAACATGGAAAAATGCAGACGCCGGGAAGATTGTTATTCTGAAATTCTTGTTAGAGGGCGTCTCTCTCTCCACTTCCCAAGGTTTCCAACATATTGTGGAAATGGGCCACTGTTGATAAAGCAGAAGGTGCGAGTTTCTTTTAGTAATTTCCACATGCAAGAACTTCGACTCTCATTGATTGAGGTGCTCTCGCTAACTCTGAGATAGGCAACCACGTCTATCTCACCATTACATCGAGGTGAGCCCACCAGTTGCTAGTCTGAGTCTCTGTTCATTTCTCCAGTACCAGAATCAGACGATTATAATCAGATGAAACTATGGATTTTTTCGATGTTCACGAATCATCTGCCTGTGTGGAACGCCCTTCGACACAAATCTTTCAAGTCCTGAGAATCGCTGAAAACAATCGAGACCTGTTCCATTGCAAACCCTCCATTCCTCTTTGAGAATTTAATAGACTGCTAATACCGAACTAAACAACGTTGTTATCATATGTTTGAGGAGACCATGCTTGCTTCCCTGAAAAGAAATGAATCTGAGATCTCATCATCGACTCTCCATGGCTTGGCCTGTGTTCAGGAGAATGTTCCCTTCATAAAACTGTAGTCCTCAAAACACCTTCGTTCCAGATCGATTTAGCAATTACAAATAACAGTATCATCGCCGAAGACGAATTCAAGAGCGGGCAAACGCATTAAAGAGCAATGTCGTTACGTTGGAGACAACAAGAGCACCATGGACGAGTACACATCCGAGATCTTCATGGGAGGTAACAAATCGATCTGAATCTGAGCCTTATTTTAAGCGATTTGATGATTTACATGTAGATTTTGAGCAATTATGTGTATAAACCCCTTTTCATTGCCGCTCCATTTGACAAACTGAAATTTACCAAATCGAGTCAAATCCGGCCGTGATTGTGCGCTGGAAAATCGTCGATCGGATTAAATGGGTCAACTTTGTCGTTGAGGTGCCGGCCGATTGACGGGGTTAGAGAAGCCGTCACAGAGTTTTGCGGACAAATCTAGTAGTTGGCATGGCATATTGCCTTGTTTCTTGGAGCCTTGGTTTGCCAAAACGTGCACCAATTGACAAGGAGCTCTTACTGTTGCTCACACCAATAGCTATTTGACATGCTTTGGGCCATGTGATGACAAATGTTTTATTTGCAACTATTGCAGTCTCTTTCACACACACTATTAAAGCTCTGGAGCCTTTCTTCAACGCTTCTGCCTCTCAGTTTGTTCTTGGACAGCAAATCCCTTTCACTTTATGAAGTATATACTCGACAAAATCTATGACTGGCATGGAAAGTACAAATGTGTATGCTTACATTTCAATTATTGCGTTGTTCTTCTGCCTTACCCCGACAATTATTATTGAAGGCCCTCAACTGATGCAGTCTGGTTTTGCGGATGCGAGCGCTAAAGTTGGGCTGGTCAAATTTCTTTCTAACCTTTTCAGGGTTGGAATGCTCTATCACCTGTATAACCAACTAGCCACCAATACCTTGGAGCGGGTTGCACCACTCTCCCATGCTGTTGGCAATGTCTTGAAGCGGCTGTTTGTTATTGGTTTCTCAATTATTGTGTTTGGTAATAGGATTTCAACTCAAACTGCTATTGGAACAAGCATTTCTATTGTTGGTGTTGCTATCTACTCTTTCATCAATGATTAACTTACTTAGAGTTGGCAATTTCATATTATTGTATGCTTGTATGCTTTTATAACGTACGTACTAATCTGCAGGACACAACAAATCTATAATGCCAAGCTTTTCGCCATGCACAAAAGTTCACTGACAACAACAGGGAGTAACTTTACTTTTCATGGTTATTTCTTTCAGAATGGATTGATACTAATATCATGAATAGAGTTAATTTCAACAATTTGATTTTTCTTAATCTATTTTATTTGGTACGAAATTTTTGCGTAAGAATCATAAAGAAAATGGCCATTTCTTCTTGAATCCACTTATGTTTTCTTTCTACCAAGTTTTTTTCGCAGGTTATAGGTTAATCAAGTGATAAATAAGGAGATTACATTGTGACGACAATTGGTCTTCCAAATACTAATTTCATGAGAAATTCTAAAGAACAAGTCCATGAATATAAATGGAATTTCCAGAAAATTACGAATTTTTGCAACTTCCTGTAATAGTTTAATCGTTTGACATGTTGCATGACAGATTAGCAAAGTTGGAAGAGCTGGGTTTGTTCCTAAATGTACAAGGATGGTGAAAAACCTATCCACACTTTCATTCGACATCTCCAAGTGGCTGGTCAAAGACTAGTCAAACTCAACAATTTTTAGCAGAATTCAGGAGCAGATTTGTTATGATTGAGAATTGGCATTCCATTACTATATTTGTATGCCATAATTCATTCCTTTCCAGCAAGATTCCTTATCCATTTCCCATTACACTTCACTTCATACAATCCTAACTCACCAATAAAACCAACAAGGCTCATCTACAAGTTTTTTGGCCCACCTTACATATTCATTGTCAGTTTCCTTTTCCTACACTTGCAAATAAACCCTTCTTTCCACCATTGAGTCAAATTCCTAGAGTCTAATTATCTTTGTAAAAACACCTAGAGGCTTGCATGCCTTAATGGCAAGTACTCTTGCCAATGAACAATGGGATTACATTAATATCCCTTGTTCGTTGGATCTTGTAGGTGAATCGACCACAACAAACTTACTCGTACCTACAAAGATGTGTTAGACATCTTGACTCCCATTGGAATCAATGGTGGGAGCTCTCGTGTTGGCTAGTGGCATTCATTAATGGCCACTAAGTCAACAACTTCTTGCTATGTTCGACACCAGCACATTTAATCACATAGTAAGATTTGTGCCATCGACCATTGAAGACTTGAAGACCCATATTTCGTAGCAGATGAAGTAGATTTCCTTTCATTGTTTTTTCAGTTTGTCATGACTTGAGGACAAGTCAAAAATTAAGGCTGGGGGGGGGAAATGTAACTTCTATATTTTGTATACCTTCCAAGCCTTATACATTTTCAACCATATTCAGCAAACTCATCAGATTCATCAGATTATTCAGCAGAAGATCCAGCAACAGATTTAGCAGCAACAGCAGATTCCGAACATTCAGCAGAAGATCCAGCAACAGATATGACAATACAGATCCGTCTTTCATCCACAACTTGCAGAAGAAGCTTCAGATCAGAATTGCAGCAACTGAACATGCATGATTCATCCACTTTTGTAGGTAAGTAAGGTATGATGTTTTCTAACCTTTAATATTGAAATTCTTTTTAGATGCTAACATGATGATATTTGGAAAATATTCCACTATTTCACTATTCCCTTTCTCATTAAAAATTTCCAAAAACCATCAGTTGGGGAGGGGGAATTTCACACTTCATTTTTTCTCTCATTCATATTACATCTTAACCCACATAGTCTTCCC
>ML819570.1:107038-119710 GCA_009831015.1 Picea engelmannii
TTTCTTTACTACAACACTAAGTGCTTTTGGAATTGAGCATATATAGTGCGTGGCTATCTTTGAAACAAAAGACTTCCCTGGGTTGATAATTTATGTTTCACTTAGTTGTTTAAAATTAATTAAGCAATTATAGTGACCAACAGGTAGCGCCTTGTAGTTGATGTGAGCTAATCTTATAGAGTTCACATGGATTCTTCAATAGCGTGGGTCATGGCAGCTTCTAAGATACCCACCTTCTTCTTTTCCACTGATGATTGTTTCATTTATGATCTCTCCTTTAGCATGTTTCCTTCTGCAGCCTTCGCTATAGCTTCCTCATGTGACCTGGAGCAAGGTCAACAAAACAACAAGCAAGAATAGTATCCTTCTTGATAATATAAAGCAATAGCACGAACAATCATCACAGTAGCTCCTTTAGAGCTATCACTTATAATTTGTCTGAAGCAAAGATTAAAGGTAAGGAATACAATACGAAATGAGGTCAACACTCTCATAGTGTTGTGACCAAGCATTCTTCCATGGCAACCTGGAACTAACACACGAGGTTTCTCCTTGAGGAGGTGTTAGTCATATTAGGCAAAATATTTACATCTATATTCTCACATGCTATCAAGTATTATACTTTACGATGATTGCTATCTCAACTAAAGTCATCAGCTTGTCATGTGTACCTTTGAATCTTGATTAATCAAACCTGGAGCCTTGTCCTCAAGAGTGAGTACTTGCTTTTCTTCTAGGTCTCCTTCACTCAAGCGACGAGTGCTTTCTTCAACCTTTCTGTTGTACTAAGACAATATGCTATCTTGACAAAAGGTTAGGTTAGAGGATAAGCTCTATGATCAAATTTCAATCCTTCTAATAATTTGATCATAGCTTCAACAAGCAACACTGATTAAGATAATGTCATGATAAATAGATATATATCAGAATAATCACACCTGGGTTGCATCATTCCTTTGAATGTGTTGGATCTTGAGCCTTCTAGATCTATGGCAAGAGATCCCTTCTACTACAAATACTCTTTAGGGTTTAACCATTAAACATATGTGAGTACATACCTCAGATAGCATTTGCAGGTAATGGCTCCATCTGGTAGCAGCGGTAATTATTACCAAACATTTCAAAGGTGATTGCAACTAGTTCTACGGATGCAACTGCAACTGGTACTACAACTGCAACTAGTTCTGAGACTGCAACTGCAACTGCAACTTAGGGTTTTGTGAGGAAACCCTAATTTTTCAAACTTTGAATGTTGAAATTTTGATCCAGGGGATAGATGCGCTGAGCTGAGGCGAGTTAGCTTGTGCAGTCAGATTTTCAAAAATCCAACTTTTACCCCTTCAAATCTGATCTGTGGATTTCTGGACTCGTGCTTCTGGTTTTTTGGTACTTCTGGTACTCTGGTACTTTTGGTACTCTGATTTTCTAGTTTTCTGGTACTTTGTGAAACTAGGGTTTCACTTTCTGGGAGTTCTAGCCACTGAAAAGGTGCTCTCTAAGTGCCAAAATGATCCTTGGGGGAGGGCACAACTTTCTAGGTGGTTTTAGGGCTGAAAAGATTCACTTTTGAAAAACCCTATTTTTCAGGTACTGCAACAGTGACGTTTGTCCTCTTGCAAAATATGCTTCCTTTAGGTTGGCTCTGATACCATGTTAATGTTTTATGCCATTATTATAGTTCTTTTCATTTCAATAGATAAGATCAACATAAGAAGAAGATCACTGAGAAATACACATTCACAAGAGACACAACATTTATCCTGGGAAACCCTCTAGGGGAAGAAAACCCAGCAAAAACTTCCTTATCATAAATTGCCAATACAATGTTCAAGAGATAACTCAAACCAATACAGATAGTCCTCCCCAAAAGATGCACCACTCTTCTTCTCCTCTCTCCAACTAGTAATTGCAGCTTGCCTCATAAGAAAATGACCAAGTGAGTTGTGTGATTAAAGTGAGGCGCTAGCTTGCTATATATACAAGATTGGCACGTGTGAAAGGGTTTCACTGGCAGGGCCGACCTCTCACTCTGGGTGGGTAAACCCACTTTTAATTAATTATGGGTCTTCAATAATAACTGTTGGGGATGACTTCTTATTCTGCCTATTACAATTGTCCGATGACCAATCCTCAAAAGGGGATTTGGTCCTAATACAATTACCGACATGATTAATCCACAATGGGGATTAATCCTAATAATAAAATAACAATAATAATAAGAATGTTCTTCGCAGTTACATTATTTCAACAGTATTTACTCCATAAAAGGGATAAGGAGAGCAAGGCACTCGGTCCTAGAAGTGCCTACACCCTAGCACTTTGTTTCTTGAGGTCAAAATCTAGGAGTACTTAAGTTGCTATTCTTCCTAGACTTTTTCCCTCTTAGACTTTTGTGTATTATCATTAATTAGAAGCCTTAGAAGAAGTCACCATATTTGACTCCATTACCCTAGGAAGGTACTAGTCCTTGTCTTCTTCCCTTTGACAATCAACCTTAAAAATTTCAAACTCCCTTTTCAACTTGACAATTTCACTAACTTAGCTTGTTGTTGTTACAAACAATCATTTTTCAACTCTAAAAAGCACACTAACTAAGCTAACCTACCCATAAATTTGCACTAACCTAGGCATCATCACCCTAGGGTCTAGTCTTCCCCTTGCCACATTTCTAAAGTGAAAATTATGAAGTTTTTATTGCTTTCATAGTTGTTGTTACAACCACTGTTGCAACCCCTAACAACCCTAAAAATCATCCATAAAACCACTGAGAATTTGTACTAATCAAACTATAATCATTGAATATTGAAGTAGTTGTCTTATTGCTTTATTATAGTACTTTTCTAAAGTGGTTTATGTTGTTGTCATCATCATTAATTAATGTTGTTATAAATGTTTGGATATCCATTTAAGTCATTTATTGACTTGTGTTAATCTTGAAAATTGTGAGTGACAAAGTATTATCAAGTTTGCAAGACCTTTTATATCTTTTCTTGTCATCATAACTTGCAATTTTGAAGATACATTGTTGCTACTAATCTCATATTTATTATATATAACTTGTTCTAGCAACACATAATTTGTCTAAGAAGTCATTGATTATAATTGGTGATATCATTGTTACTATTAATGTTTGATGCTTCATTGGTAAAGGGTAGGTACAAACCCACTTTCACTTTCCCTTGCCCCTTTAAACTTTACCCTAGTGACTTCTTCCATTGAGTGACCTAGAGAGAGGGGTGGGTTTTCACCATGTCCTCCTGCCTTTCATCAACCAACTAGGTCCTGGGATGTCTCCCTAGGAGTGAGGTTTTCCTCCTCCTAAAGAGAAAGAGATACCCTATTATGGTGATAGTGATAGGACTACCTCTGTGTTATGTCAATCTAATATGGCTTGCCTTTATCTTTGGGCAAGTATAGATTGTGTGATAATAGGGCCAAAAATCAACATTTTTTGGGAAAGTTACCATAAATTTCACTTGACACATAAAAATTTGGTTAAATTTATGGCATTACAAAGAATATACATTATCACACTGCAAGATGAAATTAATACTTGGAAGTGATGAATTTTCATATATACATCAAGAGAAAGGTTAGCTAGCAAGACAATCTCCAAATTAGGTTTTCAAAAAGATGTCTTAATTTAAATTTATCATAACTTTTGATTAGGATGTCCAATTGAGGTCATTTAGATGTATGAATGTATTGGGATATTTGGAATAGGTTCTCCTATTGTTTAAGGATTTATTATGTAAAATTTTCTCTATTATCTATCTTGGAGTTGTTGATCCGGATTATTTTTGGCACGAAATGAGAGTAGAGATATAATAAATAAATGCACATAAATATATCGGATATACAATAATATAATAGAAATTTATCAAAGATGAAACCGTAAACACAGAGATAGAACTATACACGATTTCTATTAATGAAATAAATGTACAGAGACTGTAAAAGTACAGAGTTAAAGACTCGCTAGAATGGTGGTAGCTTATCTCTGAGAAGAGATGTGATGGCTTCTCGCATGCACAAGAAGATGATTATTAAAATGATGCTCTAAGGTCCTTTTTAGCATAAGTAAAATCCAAAACCCTGACCCTGGAAGATGAAAAACCAAATGGTTTGCGGGCCCTGATGGGGGTACTTGATATGTCAACTTCCGAGGGGTGTAACTTTGGCATACGATCTTTGTTTGGGGCGCAGGATAGCTCGTTGGAAAGATCTATCCAAGAACTACAACTTTTGTGTGGGAGACATTGAAATTTGTTCCATGTTTCTCCCCATTTTCCCAAAAAACGTCGTTTAGGTCCTCAAAATGGCTTGGGAAGTTCAGAACTGCTAAAAATAGTAAATTTCCAAATTTGCCAGAAAATTGTTTTGAGCTAGTTGGAAAAGGTGGGTGGCCACCGATATCCACCTGGATCAATCCTCCCTTCTTAGGAAGAAATGGTCTCCATTGCGTTGAGTTCCCGGGGGAGAGGGGAAAGCGATTGTTGAATCTGAATCTTGGTGAGTTGCTTGCCTTGTTCGAGACATTGCGCTGCTTGGTTTATTGAAGGTTGTCACAGACCTGTGGCTGGAAGGGCTGGACCTTTTTAACCAGTCTGGCTACATGAGATTCATGTGTACAAAAGGAATCTTTGTGCTTGGCTGCAATCTTGTCGACCTGCTTATGTTGGATAGAAGGTGCTTGGGCCGAGGCTATAGAGGTTGCAGTATCCTTCTAGTCACCTTTTGAAAAGATTGTGAAGAAGCTAAATTTTGTAGTATGAGATACTAGATTTCGACATTATTTAGGTGGAACAGTATTCAGAGCTACCTCTGGTATTCTGTAGAGATGACCCCCCAGAGAAATAATGACACTGCGGGGTCGAGACTCATAAACATCATGTTTCCTCCACATATATGGCTGGCCCGAGAACATCACAGACATCCAATGTGGAAACATCACATAATACCTCATCCTTGAAGGGATGTATGCCATATGAAAATCGACACTGTTGGCTGACACGAAGATCTCGTCCTTGGCGAAGCCACCCGATGCTGTATGGTTGCGAGTGTGGTGTTATCGACAATCCAAAATTTTTGACGACCTCCACTGAGATGAGGTTCTTCTAGCTTCCATTATCAACAATAAAATGTAGTGGGGTCCCCTTCACCCACATCCGTGAATGAAAAATGTGCTCCCCCTCTTCAGGATCTATTGGTTCTTCTAGTTGAATTGTTGTGGTCGCGACAATAGCAGTGGGGTCTGCATCGATGATTTGTCTTTTACCAGTAATTTCAGAATCAGATTTTGAATCAGGGTTTGGCTCCTTGTCTTTGATCTCGACCACCAATGATTGTTTTGAGATACATTCATCAGTGTTGTGCAAGGGGATTTTTTGGAAATCACACCATTTTCCAGTTTCCTTCTTTGTCTTCCCATGACCCTTCTTTTCCTGTGACTTGGACTGGTTTTCGGGAGACTGTTTTGTTAGGGTTGTCTTTCTCATACTTTGGTTGTTGCGGATTTGCTGATATGAACTCCCATTTGTTTTGGTGCTTAAACTTCTGCTCTATTTTAACATCATATTGATAAGTAGAACCGAGTGATGAGATGTCTATAAAATCCATTTCAGTTTGGATGTGTCTGTGTAGAGCCCCATGATATTTTAGAACCAAATGTTGTTTAGAGTCCTTGATACCCAGCTTGGTGCGCAAAGTATGGAAGGTATTGGTGAACTCTGAAACTTCTTGGCCACTCTCTTGTCGCAGTGTGGTCCATCTCATGTATTGGTCCTCATAGTTTTCAATAGGGTAATAGTGTTCCTTTACCGCATCCACAAAAAAATCTCAAGTGGGCTCGACCCCATATATTCCATAATCCTCTATGGAACTCTGCTCCCAGTAAGTTTCCCACCAATGTTTGACATGGGGGAGAGATTTAAGGAGTGTGAAGGTGATCTTTTCTCTGTCAGAAAAATTGTGAATAGAGAAATAACCTTCTAGTAGATTTAACCATTTGTCTAAGGCTTCTGCATCTATTTGTCCTTCAAATACTAGAATATCAAAATTAACTTGTACCTTGAAAGACGAGGTGTCTCCAAAGTGGCCACTTGATGAATATGCACCTGTTTCTATCAACACGCATTGAAGGATGTGGGAAAAATTCTCCATCATTTTGTCCCTGTGTCGAGTGAGAGCTTGCTCAAACAACAGACTGATAGGATCAGCGTGAAAAAGGTATTTGTATCTCTCAAACCAAGTATATCAGAGAAATGCTAAAGAAGTATGGACTGGAATATTATAAACCCATGAGTACTCCTATGCATACCAATTGCAAGTTAAGAAAGGATGATGATTATAAGGATGTAGATCAGAGACTCTATAGATCGTTGATTGACAATTTACTCTATGTGACATCGTCTAGATCGGATGTGATGCAAAAAGTTGGGCATGTTGAAAGGTTTCAAGTAGCACCAAAGAAAACACATGTTATGGAAATAAAGAGGATATTAAGATATCTCAAAGCAACAAAAGAGTTTGGGCTATGGTATCCAAAAGGGAATGAACTATATTTCATCACATACACAGATGCAGATTGGGCAAGTATCATTGATGAAAGAAGACGTACGAGTGGATCATCCTTCTACTTAGGTGTGTGCCTGGTACCATGATTGAGCAAGAAACAATCATCATTATCTTTTTCCACAACATAAATAGAATATATTGTGGTAGCATCATGTTTCACTCAGGTTCTCTAGATAAAACAAACCTTGCAGGATATACAAGTGAATTACGATGAACCTATTTCAATACTCTTTGACAACACCAACGCGATCAGTATCTCCAAGAATCCAGTGATGCATTTCAAGATGAAACATATTCCAATCTAGTATCACTTTCTATGGGAATAGGATATATATAAGAACATTAAGCTAGAGTATATTGGGACAAAAGAGAAGATTGCATATATCTTCACCAAACCTCTTCATAGGGATACCTTTGAGTATCTTCGATGGAAACTTGGACTATTTTCTACCCCACATTGATCCACACAACATTGGACAAAGTAAGACAGGGAAAGATAAGTAAAGAATGTTTTGAATGCTTTTCATATACATCATATATTTACACGAGGAAGCAGCATGAAGAGAAAGAAGAGGCTTGTAGATAGGGGAGAAACCTAAAGGAGAATTACCCTTTTCCATTGATTTCAAAAGGGGAAAAAAAGAAAAATATGCATGTAAATGGAGAGAAAGAATAGATGCATGGAGACGGGGGGATAAATGATCACGGGGAGAGCATGAGAAGGAGCATGATTGTCACCATGCCATCAATGTTGCCATCAATGCCAAAGGGGGATATTATTGAAATATTGGTCGTCATTGATGTCAAACCTTGAAGAAGTTTGGTAGCCCCAAAGGTATGATTATAGAACCCATGGTTGATCAAGGAACAAATTCATGAAGGACAATGTATATGTAGGTAAATCGCTCATGGATGGAGAGTCCTCGTCATGCCATTTTTGGTGATAGGTGGTATGCCACATGGTTCCTTGCGGTTAGGGAGATATGCCCTCGTGAAGTTGGAAGCCCCAAAGAATTTTTAAGAATCCCCTGGTTAGTTACTAATCCAGGTGGATATCGGTGGCCACCCACCTTTTCCAATTAGCTCAAAACAGTTTTCTGGCAATTTTGGTAATTTACTATTTTTAGCAGTTTTTTTGGGTCCCAAACTTCTGGGGCCATTTTGAGGCCCTAAACGACGTTGTTTTGGGAAAACGGGGAGCAACATAATTTCTTTCGATTTTTCTCACATCAAAAGTTGTAGTCCTTGGATATATCTTTCTAGTGATGTATCGAGTGCCCCAAATGAAGATCGTATCCAAAAGTTACGCCCTCGAGAAGTTGACGTATCAACTATCTCCCACAAACCTTTTGGCTTTTGATCTTACAGGGTTAGGGTTTTGGATTTTCCTTATGTTAAAAAGGCCCTTGAAGCCTCATTGTAATCATCATATTCTTGTGAATGCGAGTAGTCATCACATCTCTTCTCAGAGATAAGATGCCACCATTCTAGCGAGTCTTTCAATCTATATTTTTACAATGTTTGTACATTTATTTCATTAGTAGAAATCGTGTATTATCGTATCTCTGTGTTTATGGTTGCATCTCTGATACATTTATGTTATATTATTGGATATCTGCAATATCTCTGTGCATTTATTTATTATATCTCCGCTCTCATTTCATGCCGAAAATAATTTGGATCAGTTACAAATCATTAATGAAAGGGTAAAGTGGTTGTAACAAGAAATTCAAGAAGCCCCTAAGTTTAAGAAAAGAGGCTACCCAACAAAAAGTATAAATACACCTCAAGAAGTCATTCACAAACACATTCACTCACTTATTCTATTGAATATATTCTAGTGAACTAGTGATCTATTTGGCAAGTTTGTGACTACGAAATATGAGTTAGAGACAAGTGAGATGTGTGGGAATTCAGGGTTGCAGAGGAGAGAAAACGTTTCTAAGGAAACCCTAGTTTAGTTGACCCCCACGGGCTAGACTACTAGTGTCCCGCGAGTCATCCCCGCGATTTTCATATGGCTCGTCAAGCAAGGCCCCGCTAGACATTGGGTCTTGGTCCTGCAAGGATAAGACATATATGAGGAGGAAAACTAGGTTCATGTTGCAACAAGGTTTGAAGGTACAATAGGTTTTTGATACATTTTGAGATGGCATGTTGCAAGTTTCATGAGTAAAGGTATGTTTCTCTATGTATTTGTTTGAGGCTTGATTCATGTATGGTATGACATGTGCTTAAGGAATATCTTGAATGCCTCTTCGACATAGGGTCGTTATGGTTGAGGTGATATATGATTGAGACATATTTTTGGTATTTGGTTTATGGATGTTATGGTTCTTTATTAGAGAAAAATCTTGTTGATATTGGCTTGAGACACTTTCTTGGTATGTCATTGATGGTACATGGTACCTGATTTGATTATGGTATGGTTTATATGTTGATTCATATGTCAGTACACAGTTGATGGATTATATGGTACAAGCTTTGGTATAACACAGGTTGATGGTACATGTTACAATTTGATGGTAGAGTAACAGTGATAGGTTGGATACAATGATAGGTTGATGTGACAGTGGCAGTGACAGTGGAAGTAAAATTGAAAGTGATAGTGGGAGTGATTGTGGTGGTGACAATTTAATTTACACTTATATTTCAGGGTAGAAAGACAGGGCAAGGAAATAAATTGTAGCCTCCTTTCGGTTGGCATCGTAGAACACAGGGGGTTGGAGCTTCCTTCAACATGGAGCTCAGGAATCAGGGGGTTTTATCCTCCTTCTATTTGGAGCTAGAGAATTCAGGGAGTTGTAGATTCCTTCAGGTTGGAAGATGTAAATAGGGGTTCATATCCTCCTTCCAATTGTAGTTGGAGAATGGGGAAGTTGGTGCTTCCAATGAATGTATTATTTTGATATATAAGAAAAGCATTATGTGGTTTTCTCCCATTTGGGTTTCCACATAAATTCTGGTGTACTGTGTTTTTGTGGATGTCTATTATGTTATGTTGATTTATACTACTCATGATATATTGATGATATACTTTTGATGATGTTAATGATTAGATATTGTGGTTAAAAGTGATAATAAAGCGCTCATAACGATTCACCCCCCGCTCTCAATATTCCAACACCCATGCAGAGTCATTTCACTAACTTTAAACCAACCCATGGCTCCTCTTCGTATATATATATGGAATGATCCTTTGAGTCTCCTGAGACCCACTAGGTACATCTCAACCAAGATATTTAATCTCTTTTCAAACCCCAAAGTCGATGGTGAAGGGAATGTCTCTACATTCATGCATCTCAATCAATTTGACATCAATCGACATAATATTAAGATTGTTTGGGACAATGACATATGTCGATTTTTTTTCCTCACATTTGAAGGGAATATTAAATCTTGGTTCAGGACATTGGCAACGAAATCGATTCATAGATGGAGACAATTCATGGAAATATTCAATGTTGCTCATGTAGATTATGTTTATGATGAACTCTTTCATGAAATCACATAAATACGTAGGCTTGGAAATGAATATAAGGATGATTTATTTCAAAGATTCATGCATATTTATTGTATATTTCTTGAAAGTGAGAAACCATCAGACCAAGAAATCTTGGATTGGTTTTCATACCTCGTTTCTATTCCCAAAGGTTATGATCTGGGCACTCAAACCATCTCACATTCACAAGATTCATATCTAACCACGAAGGATATGGGGTACATGATCTATGACTGACACTCTGTCATAACTATTGGGGAATTCTTACCAGAAATATCAAAACCTCTAGCCCTAGAGTGTGAACCATATATTGTCTCCCCTTCAGAAAATCATAAACATACTTTGGTCTGTGAAGAATATTCTATTGAATAAATATCGTCATTTTCACAATGCAAAGATCTTCATTCTCTTTATAAAAATCTATTTGATGATAATCATTCACACGAGCACCCACCTCTTTATCATGCAGTGCATCATGTACACTAATCTTACAATAGAACACTAAATGATAAATCAAAACAAAAATATTTCCAATCTTTGACCGATCAAGAAATCATTCTTCATGAAATTCCATTTAGGATACACAAAGTTCTATGTTATTTTCCATTTCTAGAACATGCTCAATCACAATTTGATCTCCATAACCTTGTTTTTGATGAATACTTTCCTGTTTTAGAATTGAATGTGAATATTAACCTATCATTCGTTGATTTTGTGAAATCCAATTTCTTTTATCTCAATGCACAGATGTTAACAACATAAAATTTAAAGCATCAAGAGCATAACAAATTTTCTAGTTTGCATGAATAAGTCACATCAAACGAGCAACCCATCACTACACAAGACACGACAAATGTTGAGCTGATCCAAAAAAATATTGTCATCTCAATATGATCCAAAATCACAAGTTAATCCTTAGGAGAAGACACATCACTCATCCTCGAATTATATATCATCACTCCAACACTCCCCACATGTTTTTAATGATATTATAGGATAATTTTTGGAGTCATATTTCGCTCAATGTTTCCCTCAAACTATCGACTATCATCTCTCTTCTCAGCATATGGGTTTTGTAAAATGTGAGCCTGGGGGGATTTGCTAGGATAACGAGGCACTCAAATTTCGATCGATAGTTATGTAAGGTGCTCATTTTATTACTTTGACCCCTGGAATGAATGATTCCACCCACTCCAAGACTCTCTCGCAAGGTACATTGCACGCAAATTTCATTTACAAGTCTCATCGAGTATATCACTCAATTTTGATTCCTTTCCAATAGCCTCATGCTAATCATTGCAAATCTTAGGATGTAATTGAATCTTTGTTGGAGGAATCCTACTTGTCTACGTTTCCCATGAACCATAACAATTCGAAACCTAACATTTTGGGTGGATATTTGCTTGAATCAAACCTTCCTATATTTTATCTCTTGCTACTCCAATGTCTGCAACATAATTTTGGTAAACATGTGGTTGCAGGTTTGAGTTACTCGATTGGATGCCCTGGCACTATGCTTTTACTTAGCCCTTTTTTATCGAGTGTAGGATAGAATAGGAATAGGAGTAGTATAGTTCATTTGCTTCCTTTCTACCTGCACAATTTAGATATTTTATTTTGTTTTTGTTTATATAGCATAGATCTCGACCTGTCTTGGTTTCTTCAATAAAATCCAAAAGTTGTTACTCAAGATGGATTGATTTAGTCTTAGTTTCTTTTTGTATAAAGTATTTCTCATTTTCACTTAATTCTTTCACTTGTTGTTTAAATAAGCTTGAATTAACACTGGTTTTCATCCATCTTCATGAGGAAACCATGTGCAAAAATTCTTTGAAAAGTTCAACTGGAAAATCCATTTGGTTCAGTAGCATTCACTCCGATGAAGATAGTTGGACACCTGGTTGTCCTAAGATGTTGAAAGAATATTTTTTTAGGAATACTTTACATCTTGGCCAAGATGCAAAATGGGTTGAAGGAACCACATTGGTTGTTCATAGCCTTTCTTATCACATATCCATTCTCTTGGTTCTATAAAACAAAGACCAATGAGTTAAAACTTGGTTACAAGCATTCTCTTAAGGTACATCTTGTTAGAAAAGGAGGATCACAGAGCCATAATATAAAATATATGTGGACATAAAATATATAAGATACATAATAAATAGAGACATAGATATACGTGGTTCACCCAATGTGGGCTAAATCCACGAAGAAATTTTCAATCCTTCCTTTTATTATCCAGCAAATGAAGGGATACAACCTACAACACATCTGTTGTAACTTCCTCTTCACTCTCTCACAGTCTCCTCTCTCAGTAACAATAAAATTTCACAAAAAAATCCACTTCCACAATACAATTCCCTCATACATAAAGAGGGTTTCCTTCCAGGGGAAAAATACCTAACATAACTTTTGTTGTCAGATATGCAGCCTAATGATGAACAGTTCTGACTGACTATGAAACTACAATATTTTACAAGGAAAATTTTCCAAAAGTTTATCTTTGGGGGAACTGCCCCTATACCCCCTCCAAAGGGGGCTCCAATGAATGTCTCCACCACCCTAAAGCCCCTAGTGATAGATGTGTGTGTGTG
>ML819570.1:119745-186162 GCA_009831015.1 Picea engelmannii
GGGGGGGTGTAAATCAGGTAATGGGATCCAAACACGGTTGAAACAAGACCTTTGAATCAGGAAGATAATCAAGATCCACAACCAACACATATGAACCTAGCCATGAAACTCTCGATGAAGCTATTCAAGGCACTGGTCTATGAAGTTTTGGGATTTATTTTCAGAAGGCTCATCAAGAATTATCTTTCAAAACTCACCCAAAAACACAAAACACAAACCAAACAATAACTTTGACATTCACTTGCATGAGTATCATCAGATGATCTACAACCTGATTCAAGGGGAATGGTTTTCAAATACACTTTTTCGGTGTGGAAGCGAAGATCGTTACAACCATAGTTGGTTTATTCCCAAAGGATAGCTTCCATTCGATAGACCAACTATAACCTACCCACCCCTTAGGTTCTCTTAAAGGGGAGGGGTATCAAAGTTTTTCATTTTCTTATCCATTTCGAAGCCTCTTTTCGAGGGCATCATCGTCTTCTGCTCGTCGAGAACTTTCCAATGATTGTAACCATGCTCAAATCCAAGATTTGGATAAAATGTTATAGTCTCCTAAAATTTCATATCTTATTTCCAAAAACCTTTCATTCCCACGTGGCACCCTTGTGGACTCCAAGTGGCACCCACGTGGAATCCATGTGGTCTGTCTAGAACATACGTTGATGTTGACGTGGCTAATGACATGGCACCCACGTGGTAATCCACCAACTGAGGTCCTTGGCTCCTCCATGCTCAACATCACCTGACTTACATTCTTCTGATACCTGATATGCCTATATCATCCTACCAGGGATTGGCCCATTCCAACACTACTATATCACAAACTCTCGATAGGCGATATGTCAGTATTCTAGTTGGCACCTTGGATACATGGCCCAATTTGGGCCCACCACCTGGTTTGATTCATGGCACATGTGTATTGGAACCTTCCAAGCCTTATAATCTTATTAAAATAATGTAAACAACATTACATTATAATCCCATGCCTTAGGATTTTATTTATTTAATCCAAATTATTGTTAATTAATCCCCATTAATCAAAAGGCCGCATATTAACATCTTTGCTTAATCTATTTCATCGGTCCAGTAAATACCAAAAGTTTACTTTCCCCCTTTCCTTTTGCATCCCAACATAATGATAGGGTTTAATATTAATATTTAAATTAACCGGCCCTGGATATATCAAACATAAGTTTTTACCATTCCCAAGCTCTGGTATTCACTAGAAATACTAATAAGAATATTTTAAATAATAATACACCAGGGTAATACTTTAAATAATAACGGACCGCGGTTTATTACATTCATTTATAAAATATTTTCACCGACCCCCGAGAAAATAACACATTCACATGCACTTCCTAATATCCATCACCCAATACCCAATACTTCAGTGAGGTTTATTAATAATTAAATTACAAAGCACCCGGGTCTATAATTATTATTTTATATTATAAATCATCGACCCCAGACATATAACTTTACAGGTGCACCAACCCTTTTTCTATTTCTCAGTTCACGATACTCTGATGGAGTTTAGTATTATTATATTATATCTCGGGTTTGTTAAGTTAAGTTTATAATATATATCCACCACCCCCCAGGCATATAACTTACCATACACACTTTTCCTTGTCTGCCTCCCATCATCCAATAACTTGTTGGGGTTTATTATTAATATTATTTTATAATGTATTTTCACCGGCCTTAGTGTTATTCCACAACACACATACCAACATTTAATATTATTATCTTATATCGCCCTGGGTATACCACCTTCACTCTCATCTTCACATCTTACTCTTCTGGTTCCCGGCAACCCGATGGTTAAATGTTATTATACTATATCAATTCCTAGGTGTATCACTATCACATGCACCCTCAAAGATAAAACCTCCTATTAGCACTTGTAAATTGCTTGGATGAGGAAGAAAATCACAAAGGTAACCAAAAAAACACTTTACAACTGAAACTAGCCCTTTCAATTCAGAGACGGATCTCTCTTGTCACTTAGTCTCTAAGAGATAGGTTTTCTTTTGAGAATCAGTGGCTAGATATTTTTTTAAAGGAAGAAATTTATGAATTTTGTTGGCAAGAAGGAAAGGAATCTCTTGGGAAATTGAGTCAACTTTGAAGTAAATGGAATTATCAATGACTGGTAGGTAGAACTATCAAGGAAGCAGAGGCTAGGTAGGTGATAATCTTTCAATTTAAAAAATTGTTATTATAGGATGGAAGAAGGAGAAAAATAAATAACAACATTCAAAGCACCAGTTAAGATGAATTTTGATTGAGTTAAGAAGAAATGGCAATGCTTAAATTGCTTGAATCTAGAGCATCATTATCAGATGAATTTCAGACCATTTGTTTTCCAATTTAAGAATATAATAATTACAGATGAAAAGAGAAAGAAAACAAGAAGTAATGTATACATGAAAGAGAACACATAGTTCAGATCACCACCACAAGAATATCTGGTATGAAAGTACTGGACTTCTACACTAATATTTCATTTAACTTCAGAAAATTTACACAATGTTCAAGACGAAATGTCCTTTGTTCTTCTGCCAACTCTTTTTACATTCAAAATGATCAAATATATAAGAAAAATACATCCATATGTTATAGAATTCTAACTTCACTACTATCCTTTAATTTTGGATCTGATTACTATTACACGTCAAAAATACTCACTTTGATAGTGTCGCAAGTGTCATCATTACAAAGGTTGCAAGTGTCGCACTTTGCTCACAAGTGTCGCAAGTGTCAGGGAAGCATACTGCCATGATGCCTATGTCGTGCCTATAACAACATGAGAAGGACACTTGAAACACCTCAAACATTTGATTTGGAAGAGGAGAAATGAGTCAACAGGCTCACAAACCTTTTTCCATCTGAAAGCATCTCAAAAACTGAGTTTTTGGAGGGGAGCGCTCTCCTATACCTCTTCTGGGAGCGTCGGTGCTCCCCCTTACACTGTCTGGGAGTGTTATAAAGCTCCTCTTCCCCTTTTGAGGGAGCGCTATGGATTTTGAAAGTGTTGGATCCCCCTAAAGCCTACTAGGGAGTGCTACAATGCTCTGATGGCCCTTTTCAGGGAGCACTACCTATTTTGGGCAGTAGTTGAGTTGTTGAGATGAATGGGGGAAGGATCTTTTCATTCTTGGAAGGCAGTTGGATTCGAATCCCTAGTCCAGCCATGATCTTAGGGCAAATCCTCAACTGAAGGAGGCAAATCCTCAACTTCCCCAAGGATATCTCAAGTGCTTAAAGCCTCTCCAAGGCTATATAAGCAATCTTTCTAATGGTGAAAGGGGACTGGAAAAAGAGAAAATCACACCAAACTTATGAACTCATAAGTGGTGTTGGAACGGGGAAGAATTGCTAGCATGAAACCTATGATCTCATAGGAAACAAACAGTGAAATGAAGGAGAGTGATCAGTGACGCTGCTATCATCCAGGTCGTGGATATTTCGAGCAAGGGTTAGACGAGGACTTGACGAAACTGCTGCAACCCATCTACGGCTGTAAGCAATGTTTTGTCCTCATTAATATAATTTGCTTGGCCTATTTCTTTCTAATTTGTGTTCAATCTCACATGAATTTGTCTCTTAAGTAGATAGACCTATTTCGGACTAATCTTGATAGAGTAGGAAGTGGTCGTACTTTGTTTGTCTACAGGGCTTATCGAGGAGCGAAAGATTGGAGCTCAATTCGGAGCGTGCAGGGACAAACACCGGAAAAAGGTACTTATGTTATCCTTCCTCCTCATGCATTATTTTGTATAGATATGAAAGGAATTCAGTGTCCATGTTAAGCACTTTCTGTCTTAGAGTTAAGGGTCTAGCTCTTTGAGGCAATCTACCTGTCCGCAGGGAGATTTTCCTTCAACAAAAACTGGCGACTCCACTGGGGAACGAATCAAAACTTTCTTAGTTTTGTATTTCCTCATAGAAATTGTATTACCTAATTTTTTTCAGACCTTGTTCACCCCATTTATCTGATTTCATTTACTGATTGACTCTTCACTCCATCACACTCATCTTGATTGCAAAAATTCCATTGAAATTTTGGTTTTTTTGGACTTTTTTCTGAGCTTTAGGACTCCAGCGCTCCCCTGCCTTGTTAGAAGAGTGCCAAATCTCTCTTAAGTTGCCTGGAAGAGCTGTATAACGCTCTGGTAGCCCTTATACCAGAGCGCCAGCCCTTTTTGCCCAAAATCTCTTCCAAAATTGCAATTTTTGGAGGTCCAAACCCTGTTTTTTCACTTGTTGAGCTACTTTGAGATTCAATGATGCTTCTTTTGACCTTTGACATGCTTCCTCCTAAGAAGTAAACACCTTATTGTTCAGATTTTATGCCCTTCTTCATTATTTTTGAGTTTTTGTTGTTGAAAGTTTGAAATCAATCCCCTGCTTTCTTCTCTCCTATCTGACTGAGCGGGAACTCTAGCGAAGGACATTTGAAGTCTGTAACTCTTCTCATTTAGTTCTTTGAGGTCATCTGATCCAATTTATTTCTCCTTCCTTTTGCGTTTTTGATTTTCTTTCTCTTGTTTGATTGCAAAAGGGTGTGTTGTTTGTGAGAAATCTACTTATTCTTGTCTGAATCTCCTTGATCTGAAAAGGTAGTTGGCAGGACAAGTTTTTCATTGAATCGATCATCATTCACATGAAAATGACAAAAGTACATATTAATGATTAGTTTGCATATTAGTTTGCATTTCTAAAATGTTGTAGCATCATATTAGATTTGATTGAGAAAAAAATTGATTGAGGGCATTCCTTATCAAGTGTTTGATAGTGAAAACGACTCTTCCTCTTTCCCTTAAATAGGTATTCATTGAAAAGAAATGATTTCTTATCATATTTCATGCATATTTTGGGGAATTGAGTCATCATTCCATCAGTTTCACTTTCGTACACCCTCTGAGTAAACAACAACCATTAAAATCAATGCTTAACTAAAATTTATCAGACTTTTTACATCTTTGTTAGCAAACCTACACTAGTTTAAGGTGTAGGGATTTGGAATAGGTTGAAAGGATAACTTTCCAAAGCTATCAAACAAACTTAGTATCTTGTAGTAGGGAGAGTTAAATCCAATTGTTGTATTAGTCTACCTGGGATCCCCCTCTCACACAGGGGTTACGCATGAGGTCGCATTCGGGTGAGCTACGGAGATTATCCCTCTTTGGTTCAACTGTTTGTAGTGGTCGGATCGTTTATTGGGGGTCACTGGAAGGTATACCCATGATTTTGTGTGGGAGCCTTTCAAGTTGATTTCAGACTTGTTATCTTGCCCATACGTTCCGACTGGACTGTCGACTGTACCCGCCCAGGAGCTGACTATGAGTTGGTGAACTTAGTAGCCACAATCTTTAGGGTCTCACATAAGGTGACGGTGAAGGGAAGTCTCACTGTACCTGGAACAGATGTTGGTCAAAGTCACTCGGGCTCCTTGGAGGGTAAATCCACAATTACCGCGTGGAAGCTTGCACCAAGGCATAAGTCTGTTAAGCAGGTCACCAACGTAACTGATCCACCCGCTCTATCCCCGCCCCTTTCCTATTTTGATCTCACGATGTTGGATTTCATCACCAACTACTGGTTTCATTGTGGGAAGATTTTGTTTGATTGATTTCTTCTCAGATTCATAGCTTGTGTTGTTTGTTTTACTTAGTGGACCTTAGGTCGAGTCAGTGTTAATGGCATCGAATCCTGGGAGTACCAATGGAGGAACCCATTCTCCTGGGGAACCTTATACCTTTCCTTCGTTTGGAAACTTTGGTCCTCCATATGTTGCCACACTGAGTCTTCCAGGACTCACTATGGGATTACCATTTTGGTTGTTCCCTACTCTGGTGATCCCAAATCCTCCCAATGTTTTAGTTGCACCTAATACTTTGGATGTCAATACACCACCCACACATCAACCTCATGTCGATTTTTTGCCTTCTTCATCCATCAAGTCTCCTTCCATTTCTCCTTCTTCGCCTAGTGAAAGCTCTAAAGCAAGTAGCCAGGTTGTTCAGAAGAAGAAGAAATGGAAAGAGAAGAAGAAGAAGAACCCGAAAAGGACAAAGGCTCCAACAACATCAGATGTTGGCTCTAAGAAACCAGTTACTGTTAATAGTACTGGGAGTGTTGATGAGGTCAATAAGCTTAAAATGAAGAATCCAAAACCCAAATTCCCTTGCAGCCTTTGTAAGGGTGACCACTTTCTGAGGGATTGCCCCGGTCTTACCCAGGTCTTAGAAATGTGGTCCTCCACGTCATCGTCCTCTGTCGTTCATGTCGATGATACCCCGTCAACTAGTGATGTTCAGGTTGGTAAGAAGAAGAAAACTGTCAAGTTCCCTTGCATGTTATGTATAGGTAATCATTACTCTCACCTTTGTCCTCGCATGGATGAGGCTTCTTCTCTTTTGGAAAAACTTCAACTTCCAAAAGGTTATCGTAAGCTTTCCTCCGACCCATCGTTGGTTGATGGACTGGTCAATCTGGTTCCATCCCCGATTAGTCCGATTGATCAGGTGGTCAATCTAGTTTCCTCCTCGATTGAACCACAAACCCAAGTAGCTGATCCAATTCCGTCATTGATCAGCCCCTCTCTTCATCAAAAGAGTGACACCAAAGTGGTCAATCTGTTTTCATCCTCAGTCGATCCCACTCTCCCGTTAGAGGGTGACACCAAAGTGGTCAATCCGGTTTCACCGTCGATCAATCCCATTCCTCCATTGAGGAATGCTAAAGTGACTGATCCAGTCCCTTCCTCAGTCAGTCCCACTCTTCCTCTGAAGAGTGCCAAAGTGGTCGATCCAGTTTCACCATCGGTCGATCCCATTCCTCCATTGAGGAATGTCAAAGTGACTAATCCAGTCCCTTCCTCGGTCAGTCCCGCCCTTCATCCAAAGAGTGCCAAAGTGTTTGATCCGATTCCATCATCTGTCAATCCCACTCTTCCTTTGAAGAGTGCCTGCGTGGTCGATCCAATCCCATCATCGATCGATCCTACTCTCCCTCTAGAGAGTAAACCCGATATTGCCCATGTTTTTCTCATTAATACAGACTCTATCATGCCGGGGGGCATTTCTCCTTCTCCTGTGAAAGCCCCTCTAAGTACTGAAGCCATCCTTTTTTATTGGGGTGTGCAAACTAGACCTCGTCTTCCCTCCCACATTCCTTTCCAGATTACAGTACAGGTTCATGGTCGGGACATTCCTCAAACGCTGATAGATGAAGGTGCATTCGTTAGTATTTTGTCTTCTGTTGCTTGGTACGCTTTGGGTTGTCCGCAGCTTGCATCGGTTACACAGAATCTGTTAGCTTTTAACAGAAGAACTAGTCAACCTTTATGGATCCTTCCTCAGTTTTCTATAACTTTGGGAGGGAAAATTGTCTTTATCGATGTCATGGTAGTCCGAGACCCCTTGTATTTCGCTTTACTCCTTAGGCGGGATTATGTCTATGCTATGAAAGCTCTTGTATCCACTCTTTTTCGTGTGATATCTTTCCCTCACGATGGAAGAATTGTGACTATTGATCAACTTTCATTCATTGGCCCCGACTGGGTTACCTCCCTAAGTGGTTCTTATATGCAAACAGTATCACCCCCGCCGCATGTCAATTATGTGGCGTTGTCTCCCATGACCTCAACTTCCGATGATTTGGATTCGGTAGTTGACATGGTGATCTCTTCGATAGGGTTATTGGAGCTCGATCTCCTTACCCCTGTCATGACCCTCGACATGTGTTCCTTCTAGAGTGATTCTCTTCCATCCGGCGAAGATCTCTTGGAAGCCATGACCAAGTTTTGTCCCTTGCCATGGTACTCTTCCAGAGCATTATCCTCTCGGAAGCCATGATCAATAAGCAACCATGAGCATAGTTTCTCTTCTCTGTGGCAAGCTCATTAAAAAATGAAATAGAGGTCCTAAGCATAGTTCTTTTCCTGTGTCAAGCTCGTTAAAAAATGAAACAGTCACCTCTCTTGAACCTTCTTTTCATCCACCCCTCTCATTTTTCTCATCTACTAGAGAAATTGGTGACAACCTCAAAGTTGGTGAATGAATCAAAGCTTGGAGGGCATGTCTCTAGCCTCTGATGATCTTTCTAGAGTTAAGCCACTAGCTTTCAAGCTGGGGGCATACCGAGCTTAGTCTTTGTTCTTTCTTGTGCTCGTAAATACATGAGAATGCATCCAGGTAGACTTTTATCTCTTTTTCGGACCTGTATGTATACACGAAAAAGGAACCCCCTGGAGTCTCCTTTAAGCTCTTTTCAGACTCTCTAAACATGAAAAGATTGCCGAGTGATCTTGCTTCCTTTCCCACTCGTTAAACGGTATGAAATGGCGTCTTTCGAGTGATAATTTATCTCTTTTTAGGCCTTGCGAGACTACCATTATGAAAAAGGACAACATTGGAGTCATCTTTAAGTCCTTTTCAGACTCTCTAAATATGAAAATATTACCGAGCGACCTTGTTCTCTTCACGCTCGTTAAATTATTTGAAGAAAATGTTTGTTGAGTGATAGTTTATCTCTTTTTCGGTCTCGTCAGACTACTTTACAAAAAAGGAACTGAGAGAGTTCTCTTTTAAGTGTTTTTCCAGACTCTATAATCATGAAAAACCTTCGAGTTTTCTGTCTTTGGACTCACTAAACAAAACATCGGTAGGCCCATATGGGATCGAACCCTTACTTCTTCCAGTTCGTTAAACAAAGGAAGAGGAACTTACCGAAGGTGAGTTTTATCGAGCATGTGTTACCCTCCTCGAGCTCGTTAAAATTAAAAATAGGTATTCGTCTATCTGGATGGGGGAAAAAATTGAAAGAAGCAAGCCAAGCAACTTCTTGAGAACATTACTAAGTAACTCTTAGAGTCGTCCTTGAACACGACACTGTGTTTTTTGCACGCATTATAATCCGTTGAACCTCTTCACTGAGCCAATCCTTTGAGTTTATTTCACTCCTTTGGGTCACCTGACATAAGTCACAACATCCACTACATCATCAAGTTTTGGTCCATGTCATGTTTCTGTTGTCGTGCCTCAGTGTTCAAGGGAAGTATCTGCCTCGAGAGTCATCCATCACAAATATCTTGTCTCAATACCCATGTCAGTCCATGTTCATTTGATCTACGAATTACATCTCTATGTCTGTTTCGTGTCGTTGATGGGGGACGCATCAAGGACCTCCTTCGACGAGTCTATTCCTGTCGACTTCAACACATTATCCATGAACTAGACTTAGAAACCAATTACTACTTTGGGACCTACATGCCTCAATGGCAGGCCTCCTCACATTTGACAGTGGGTTTACATCATTGACCTCTGATCGAATGATTCCACTGATGTTTGACTCCAGCTCATCCATTCACATTCGTTGGAATGTACTAGGGTACCTTGGGAATCATTGACATTAATGGTGATCTCCCTCGCGCTTGTTAATGGTTTACATCATTTACCGGTAATCAAGTGGTTTCTGCGATGTTTGACATCAGGACATCTATTCACATGGTTAGATTCGTACTACATCGGGATCGGTAAGAAGACCCTGGGTTGAGTGATCACTTTGATATGTACTTTTCCCAGGTTGCGAAGGAGTTTCTCTTGAACCATGACACATATACTGCTACATCGATCCACTTTGTATTGGTCGTGGCTATGTCTTGTCATCTCGTAGATCCACTGTGTATTCTTCATGGCTACGATCAGTTCAGGTCATCAGAGTATAGATCCACATTGTATCTTCAATGGCTATACCTTTTTATCAATACAATTATGGATCCGTAGTGTATTTTATGGCGTCCATATCTTGCAAGTCTTGATCACCCAAGCATAGGTATGCCTGCCTTGGGTTTGAAACATGTCATAATATTTGTTGGATGTTTGTGTGCAGCTTCTGTCAGGTTCTCTGAGTCTATACCCTTGCTTGAAAGTCTACAAATCATTTCAGTTATCATTTCTCGTCTTCTAACTTCATACTTTGGGCGGCAATCTGTTACGCGTCAAAATTACTCACTTTGATAGTGTCGCAAGTGTCATCATTACAAAGGTCACAAGTGTCACACTTTGCTCACAAGTGTCGCAAGTGTCAGGGAAGCATACTGCCATGATGCCTATGTCGTGCCTATAACAACATGAGAAGGACACTTGAAACACCTCAAACATTTGATTTGGAAGAGGAGAAATGAGTCAACGGGCTCACAAACCTTTTTCCATCTAAAAGCATCTCAAAAACTGAGTTTTTGGAGGGGAGCGCTCTCCTATACCTCCTCTGGGAGCACCGACGCTCCCCCTTACACTGTCTGGGAGCGTTATAAATCTCCTCTACCCCTTTTGAGGGAGCTCTATGGATTTTGAAAGCGTTGGTGCCCCCTAAAGCCTACTAGGGAGCGCTACAGCGCTCTAATGGCCCTTTTGAGGGAGCGCTACCTATTCTGGGCAGCAGTTGAGTTGTTGAGATGAATGGGGGAAGGATCTTTTCATTCTTGGAAGGCAGTTGGATTCGAATCCCTAGTCCAACCATGATCTTAGGGCAGATCCTCAACTGAAGGAGGCAAATCCTCAACTTCCCCAAGGATATCTCAAGTGGTTAAAGCCTCTCCAAGGCTATATAAGCAAGCTTTCTAATGGTGAAAGGGGACTGGAAAAAGAGAGAATCACACCAAACTTATGATCTCATAAGTGGTGCTGGAACGAGGAAGAATTTCTAGCATGAAACTTGTGATCTCATAGGAAACACACAGTGAACTGAAGGAGAGTGATCAGTGAAGCTACTATCATCCAGGTCGTGGGTCTTTCAAGCAAGGGTTAGACAAGGAGGACTTGACGAAACTGCTGCAACCCATCTACGACTGTAAGCAATGTTTTTTCCTCATTAATATAATTTGCTTGGCTTGTTTCTTTCTAATTCATGTTCAATCTCACATGAATTTGTCTCTTAAGTAGATATACCTATTTCGGACTAATCTTGATAGAGTAGGAAGTGGTCGTACTTTGTTTGTCTACAAGGCTTATCGAGGAGCGAAAGATTGGAGCTCAATTCGGAGCATGCAGGGACAAACACCGACAAAAGGTACTTCTATTATCCTTCCTCCTCATGCATTAGTTTGTATAGATCTGAAAGGAAGTCAGTGTCCATGTTAAGCACTTTCTGTCTTAGAGTTAAGGGTCTAGCTCTTTGAGGCAATCTACCTATCCGCAGGGAGATTTTCCTTTAACAATTACATCAAAGAAGGAACAAACTCTAACCTACTTGCTAAAAATAGAAGTTCACTCTGACCATATTTAATTCATAATAATATTCTTGACAATAAAGAATATCCAATATATTTTCAACTTTGAAGATGATGTGAGTCGTCTGGTACACTTGGAGATGAATCTGAGACTGATTTGAACACTGACAAGGCTCCTTGACACATTTGCGTAGCGATCTGTTGCAACTCATTGTGTAACTATAACCTACAACAGTTGCATAGTGAGTTTACACAACGTGTTTGTCTTCTTCAATAAACTTCATTTAGGTGGTGGCTGCAAAATTGTTGGAGGCTGAAAATGATTGTTGTATCATCCATTAAGAATTACCCATTTTCCTTTAACCCTTTGTGTACTCACAACACTTGTGTAGTCTGAGATCGCTACGCAAGTTCTGTACAATGCTACTTTTCCAGAAAAAAACTCAAAACAGATTAACCCTTGGTTTATCAAAAAGCAAAATTGTGAAAACATGAAATATATATCTCAACCACCTCTGCAAGTAGGTCCAACTTTCCCATGGATTCATCATCAACCTTTATCCTTAGTTTCAGATACCTATTTTCCTTTCTCAATGACACATTCTTTCTTTTCAAGTTTATCACTTTCCTAAAAGAAAAGTGCATTTCTTCTCAACTTTGACTGGGAATTTGGGACAGATGCACAGGAATTGTTGATGGCTAGTCCACAGTCTTGAAAGTGTTTCTCAAATTTTAGTTTTGATTTTTTGTTCTCTTCCTTGAGTTGAATAACTATATCTTGTGCTTCTCTTAATCTCTTGTTGAGCCACTTGATAATTTTATCACCCTCTCCAGGTGAAGTGTGAATCTTTTCAATTGATACAAGATGGCCCTGTGCATGTGTTTCCTCTACAAGCTTGTATTCTGAACTTATCTTTCTAGCTAAGGATCTTGTTAAAAGGGCTGCAGGTTTAGTAAACTCCATTTTTTTAGGAATTTGCCTAATTTATTTCCCTTTAAAACCTTCTGGAACCTTTGAAACTGACTCCTTCTTTGAACTTATTTCATCATGTGGTGTTTGAATGTTAGAAACCCATTCATCCAATTTCCTCTTGATCTCCCTGTTTTCATGATAGGACTGAGCTATGACATGTTTATATTCTTTAAGTTGATCTTGTAACTCTTTGATTATTTTTTCTTTCTCTCCCGACTGCACCTGATCTTTATCCACTTCTTGAACTTTGTGTTCAACAAATTGTGTATGCAGGGTAGGTACATGTAGACTTTTGGCAGCTGACCTTCTGATTGGACTACTCAATTATGGTGTTTCATCCACCTCATCAGCAAAGTGTATCTTTCTACCCTTCTTCTTAGCTTGTTGGCTTGGTGAAGAATCTTCAATTTCCTTTCCTTTCTCTATGCCATGTTCTGCAGACCTTTTCTCTTTCCCACTTGAATCTTTAGAAGCCACTTTATCAGCAGATGAGGGGGTGTCTCCTTTGGGGTTTAAAGGAATGGTTTATGAAGCTAAGAAAGAGTCCTAATATTTGTTCAATTTCTTGAGTTCTTCCACCATTAATAACTTTACCAGAGAGAAATGAAACAAACTGGTCTTAAGATGATTAGCCCTAGCTTGTACTCTATCTGACATTTTACCTAAGCTTTTGTATAGGTAAAAAGGTGAATTTAAAATATTATTTCCTGTGAAATGCATTAAAATCCTTATATGATACTGGTATACTCTATCAAATATGCCCACACAAGTGAAATATTGTTGAATCACTCTTAATAATTTTTCATAATTCTCCAATATGCATTCTCTTGGAATAGTAGCACCAAAATTCTTCTTTTTGTACTTGGGTTTCAAGAAATAAGTGTAAATATGGATCAAGAGTCATACCTTTAAACCATTTCTCCTCTTGAATTGGAATCTCGGTTGCAACAACTATTGTCTCTTTTGATATTTGGAAGATAATGTCAACAATCTTCATCTGGACACCATTGAAGTTGAGGGAAAATTTCTTCTTTAACTACACATTGTACCCTTGAATATTTTCGCAAAACCTCATGCACCCAGCTTGTTGAAAGGAAAACCTAAATGTTGGATCAGAATTTACTAATTTTAAGCTTTGGGGCTCACATCTCAACACACTGCCTCCTTTATTGTATTTTTTTTTCTCTTGAGTTTCCATGATGCAGATGTAGGATAAAAACAATGAGACTGGTAAGGACAAGGAGGTTCAATGGACAAAACTATGACATGGTACTTTACATAGTGGAAAACCAAATTAGGGTTTACTGAATTGTATCAAATAGACTCAACAATATAATAAGAAAGTATTTAGATCTCATTTATATAGGTGCATGATACTGGTTAGACACAAAACATAACCCCTCAATATTTTCACAACGAAATTTTGAGAAACCGAGGTTGTGTAGCGTGCGATTATTGTGTGAAATTTTCGTAGCGAGATGGATAGAGTTTGCGTAGCAAGTAGGGTATTTTGAATTTGCTGAGGGAAAGGAGTTTGATCTATGGCAAAGGGTATTTTGAAATTAAAAATGAGAGGGGAAAGACATGCATATGCAGAGCAAACTCGATTTGAAGTGTGATTAGACCATTTTGGGTGACATGGTTGTTTGAGTAGCGCCAAGCAATCTGCACAACAAATTTACACAACCTATGCACTTTTTTGCAAGACAAGTACGAAAACCATTTTGAAATATAGCACATATGACATGATGTCCTTTTAAAACTCTCTACCTCTCATAATGTGTCATTATGTTCCATGATATCCATATCAAAAACCTTTCACCTAGACTTCATGACTTGACGCTTTTTGACATACCACTTTAGAGTTTATAACAACAATTTTAGACCAATAACCCAAATAACTTGAAAACTTTCATGGGACAAAACTCTTTGAAAACATATACACTCAATGACTCAATTAGGAATGCATTGGTCTTCCCAAGACCAAAGCATGACTTTGCAAAATCTTGACAAACCTATAACCCTACATTGAAAGTAATGACACTAACATTTTTCTCCAATGGAGATGTTGTCCTCCCTGTGAGGAATCAAAGAAAAACATACCACGTTCTTGACCATTGGGATTTATTTACTTTTGAACTTAACAAAAAAAGACTCTAAAAAAGGAAAAAAATGAACTGACAAACTTGTTTACAAATTTGACACACACTAGAAAAATTCAACAGAACCTTGGGTCCTTCACCTCGGGCTTCAATTTTTGTTGAATGATAACCTCAACTGCTCTATCTAAAAATAAAATGGTTATTTACAATGACATGAAAATTTGAAATTCTTTAAGTAATGTAGTGTTTGAGAAACCTGCCATTCACAGTCTGTCCAACAATGAGATCTCCATTGATTTCTTGTAGCAGATTAGCATTTCTTCCATGATAAGCTACAATTCTAAACGGTCCCGGCCAAAGGTGATCGAATTTTCCATGCTTCCCTTTATCTTCATTTCTTGCATCCCATTTCAGCACTAGATCATCTACCTTAAAATCATCAACCTTTGTCCTCTTATCAAACACTTTTTTCATTTTATCCTGATGCAATTGTGTGTTGTTGTATACTTCTTCTCTCATTTTTTGTACATGAATCGATTAATTAATCCTTCTTTGAATATCATTTGGTTCAGCTTCCTGTTCTTGTAGCAATTTCATAACTTGTAGCCCTAATGAGGTAGGGAAAACTGCATCTGTGCCATATATTATCAAGAAAGGTGATGTAGCAATAGACATCTTTTTAGTAATCATATCATCCCACAATTCATATATGATTTTCTTTTGCCAAGCCTTTTTGTTTTCTTGTTTCACTTTTTTGATAATTCTTGTCAGACTATTATTGGATGACTCAACTAATCCATTACCTTATGGGTAATAGGTTGTGGAATGACCAAGGGTTATGTTGTAATCATTGAATTTTTTTTACATCCTCTTAGAATTGAATGTTGTTGCATTATCAATTATTATTTTCACTGGGCAACCAAACCTAGACATAATGTTACTTCCCAAAAATTGGATAATGATAGCAGCAATAGCTTTCCTTGTTGGTACTGCTTCAATACAATTAGTGAAATAGTCTGTAGCTGTTAATATCCATTAATGTTGAGCTGAAGATGATGGATGAATCTCTCCTACAAAATCAAGGTCCCATTTCCTAAACTATGCTTCAATAGAAATTGGTTTTAAAGGCAAGGGCACCAATTTCCTTTTTCCATAAAAAATATGACATTCTTGACAGATTGACACCTCCTTGTATACATCAGAGAAAATGATAGGACAATAAAAACCTGATCTTAATATCTTATGCACTGTGGTTTTCCAATAATGGTGCCCTCCACATTCACCCTTATGGAATTCTTTGATAGCTTGTTTCACCTCATCTTCTAATAAGCAACATAGCAAAATTCCTCATGGATCCTTCCAATATACAGAACCATCAAGAATACAAAATTTTGTTGCTTTTAATTTCAGAAACCTAGCTTTTGTTTTTCTTATTTCATGAGGATCTTGTAAATTTCTCAACACATATATAATTTCAACATACCATGGAGATTCAAGAAAATTTTGGAATACCTATGGCACTGTTTCTTCCTTTGAATTTTCTGACAGATCTGTAATAAAGTTTATCCCCAAAAAATTATAATTTGACTCTTTTATTAGTTTTGCAAGCCCTTGGCCTTTTATCATCTTTGTAGGCTTTATCTCCATATCATATTCTAACAAAAATTCTATCCATTTTCCTCTTCTTCCTTCAGGATCAGACTGGACCAAGATATCTTTCACAACATTACTGGACACAAAAACAACAACGTGAGAATGAAAAATGTAAACTCTAAATTCTTTCAGGGATTTCACCAGTGGATATGCTTGCTTCTCCATGATATAGTACTTCAATGGGGAATCTCTTAAAGTTCTGTTGTAATAGGCTATGGGCCTTTCAAAAAAAAAATCATTCTTCTGCAATAAAACCCCATCAATAGTGTGTTCTAATCCAAAAGAGAATAAGATGAAATCCTTTGCATAGTCTGGAATGGATAATATTGGTGTTTCGGTCAATGCTACCTTTATATCCTCAAAGGATTTTCTAGCTTCTGGAGTCCACTTTATCTCGCTTCCTTTCCTCAACATGCTTGTAATGAATTTTATGATTTCTACCAGATTGGGAATAAACCTCCTCAGAAAGTTTACCCTTCCAAGAAAAGACTGTACCTCTTTTTTGCTCCTGGGAGTATCAATTTTCAGAATTGCAACTACTCTATCGGGATCTATATTTATTCCTTCTTTCGAGATGATATGACCAAGTGGATTACTCTCTTGCATTCCAAATTCAGATTTTTTTGGATTTAATGAAATTCCAAATCTCCTACACTTCTGAAAAACCCTTTTCAAATGCTTCAAATGCTCATCATCAAAATTTGAAAAAACAGTAATATCATCTAAATAAATGACAATGAACTCATATTTTTCATCAGCAAAAGTTATATCCATATCTCTTTGGAATGTATCCCCTGCATTCATAAGCCCAAAAGGCATTTTGGCATACATGAATGTACCCTAGGGTGTTGTGAAGGTTATCTTCTCTTGATCATCAAGATGCACCATGATTTGGTTGTATCCAGAAAATCCATCTAGCATTGACATTTTCTTTAACCCAACCACTTTCTGCAAAATATAGTCCATCTTGGGAAGAGGATAGTTATCTTCGAGGGAAACCCTGTTAAGATTTTGAAAATATACACACAACCTTATTTCACCACTTTTCTTTCTAACAGGAACTATGTTTTCCAACCATTTAGAGAATCTCAAAGATACTATAATCTTAACATCAAACAATTTTCTTACCTCTTTCTCAATTAATGGAAGTAGTAAAGGATTAATCCTTCTCAATTTCTGTTAAATGGTTTTTGATCATATCTTATTGGAATAATATGTTGAATAATATTTGTGTCATAAACCTTCAAATATTCATAGCTCCCAGCAAAAACATCTGGAAAATCATTCATTAAGCTGATATATCTCTCCTTGATTTCTGGGTTGAGTGTCTTGGACAATTTGATGATTTAAGGTTTTTCCCGAGTCCCAATGTTACAATCCTCTATTTCTTCATCATTTGAAGTGACTTTGGGGTTCCTTGCCACATCATTATTGTCAAATATCTTTTCCAATGGAAACAAACCCTTAGGGATGACATTATTTTTAAGATGAACAATGTCTCTACCAACAATCCGATTTAGGAAACAATCTCCATTTGGAAACTTGTCTGCATATTCTTCCTTATGAAAATAACTTTCCTCGTCAATATTTTTGCTGGCAAACTCATCAGTCATTTGGATAAATCTTACCACTTGTTTATCATCCTAAAAAATATGGCAATACTTGATATTATCAGGTACTGCTGGTCTATGCTTGACTTCAATCTCATGTTTCATGTTAGGAAAGGTAGGAATATTAAAAACAGAAGCTGAAGTGGCTAATGCATCAACATTCAAATTTTCTCCTCTTGGAATCACTGAAAGGTTATATTCTGTGAAACTTTCAAGTACATCAAGAACTATATTTCGGTATTCCCTCATCCTAGGACTTTTAGATTGATAGATGCCCTTAATCTGATTAATCACAAGCTCATAATCTCCATGTACAACTACTCTTTTTTCCCCCAAATCTTTCAATGTGTTCAAACCCAAAATCAAATCCTCATACTCAGCCATATTATTTGTACAGTCAAAAGAAAATTTATAAGAGCAAAGATTTGAACCTGATTTAGGAGGGATAATCCAAACACCTACTTCATCTCCCTCTTTACTAGCAATTCCATCAAAATTCATATTCCACATTTCTTCATCCTCATTATTTTGTTGATGTGAAATTTTCCCTACTTGTTGATCTTCTTTATATTTCACATGGAGTTCAAAAGTCTTTGGATCTTCTTCTTCAAAGCACATTTCATTATAAAAAATTGAAGAACCAACCTCATTGTCAATAGATTAAATAGGATGATTATTGGGTTTTCTCCTGCTACTCACCATCTACTTCAACAATACTTCCCCATATAGTCTCCTTTCCTAACCAAAAACTAGTATAGTTGCATATGACATATCCATCTGTAGAGTACCCTTCAATTTTGTAGTCCATGACCTTGACAACAACATGCCAAACTTTGGAGGGATGTCAACAACTACTACATCCATGACCAAATTCTTTGATGGGATTTGAGATAAGACACAACTAGGTCTTTGATTAAGCCTAAACACTTTACCTTCCTTGAATCAAAAGAGAACAAATCTTTATAAGGTCTAGTGATGTCCAAACCTAGTTCATCCATGATTACATTTGGCATCAAATTATGAGATGCTCATGAATCTAGCATTGCATTGTGTAAATTCATATAATAAAATTTAAGGCTGACATAAAATGGAGGCACACCACCATCATCACCATATTCTTCTACCTGAGGACCAAATAATATTGCAAGATGATCATCTTGCACATTCAGAGTATCAAATGCTTCTTCCATTTTCAACATTTTAATGATTTGGCTTCTATATTCAACATTCCTTATTAACTCATTGAAAGGTACATAATTTTTTATTTTTTCCATCTCACTTTCAAAATTAAAAGAAGACTAAGTTTTCTCTACCTCTTTGATGACTGCATCCCTTTTTGTCTCTGGGACCTTCTTTGGGATATCGTCTTTCTGTTTTCCTTTCTCCAGTGCATCCTTTTCAGAATTCTCTTTCTTAGGCTGACTTGAAGAGGGTAAATTATCTTGAGGTTCCTTTGTAGGATTCCCTTTCTGAGGGTTTGCAAACACCTTTTTATTTCTGATATTATATTGCTTCTAAAACTGCATGATGGCATTTTGGTGCCCCTACTTAAACTCTTCTATTTCCATTAATAACATATCATCATTTTCCTGAATAAATTTA
Organism: Picea engelmannii; assembly: GCA_009831015.1. Lineage (NCBI taxonomy): Eukaryota > Viridiplantae > Streptophyta > Pinopsida > Pinales > Pinaceae > Picea > Picea engelmannii. Next base: position 138,931 of record ML819570.1, read on the forward strand.
TCATTTTCTTCCATAAATTTATCATGTTATTATTTAGTTAAGAATATATATGTTTCAAAATCATCACAATAATGTATGTTATCTTCAAAAGATTCTTCAAAATTTGCATCAACATAGTTATTTTGGAAGGGAGGTTTGATTTGTTGATCACCTTGATTTCTTTGGTCTCTCTATCTGATCTGTGTGACTGGTAATCTTTTGAAATTGGGATCCTTGTGTTGAAGTTCATATTGACCTCTCATAGCAGGCTTGTTATCTAAGGATAGATTCTCCACCAACCTTTCCATAGTTTTTACCATTAGATAAAAAAATTCATTTGATGACTGGGAAGTTGAGGGTTGAGCTTCTCCTTGAAATTTTTTCATGTCAATTTCATGATTATATTTAATATTTCTTGATGCCATCAGATTTACTTCACTTCAATTGCATCATTCATCATGTCATCTAATGTAGTAGATCTCCTTTCCCTCAACAACAAGGCAAAATCACTGTCAAAGGAATCATCATAACGAAGTTGTGCAGCTCCAAGAGGGGGTTTTACTTCAACAAGAATTGAATTATAAACCCTCATGAATCTAATTGAAAACTCTTGAACTGTCTCACTGGGTGTTCTTTTTAAGTTATTATATTGAGTCAGCATTTGTAGAGGATTCTTCTTGTCTCCCCATCTTGCAAGAAAGGTTGTCTCAAAAGATGAAAAATTAGGAATACTTGATGCTGGAAGATCCTTAAACCGTTTGTTGACCTCACCTGAGAGACTTTTTGCAAACAATCTCACTTTAACATCTTCAGCATATACCTCCCCAAGGTCAACAAAATCATTACACCAATCTAAATTTCGCAAAGATGAAACGGTCTCTTCTGCATCATATGATTTAATCCTCTGATTATAATTTTTAGGTATATCATGCAATTGAGGAGGTAAGACAAGGGGATCATATCTTGCTGCCATGGTTTTAGGAGGACTTTGGCCTGGTTGAACAATCTGACTAGGAATCATTGCAGTTTGAATGGGAACAACAAAAATAAGAGATTGAAACTTCTTCTCATAAAAAAAAAAAATCAGTCAAGTTAGACTATGATTTAGATCTAAACAAAGTCTTCTCGAATTTTATATCAAACTCAAAATCATCAATGGTCTTCACTCCATCCTTAGGCAATGATAAATTTCTATCCAGAAAAACACCTGAATTAGATGCCTTTTATTTCCTTTTATGTAATAGCTTCTCTGGATCAATCATAGATGTTATAGGTTCTGGATCTGGGTTTCTCCTACTGTAAATCTTCTTTGGAGCTAGGATTTCAAAATAATATTATTTTTTTGCAATCGATCTTAAATAATGAAGTCGCCAGGCTAAATTTTTTCATCCAATATTATGTCTAATTCTCTTTTACCGTCAATAATCAAATCTGAAACTTTGGTTGTTCCTTCCTAGGGAAAATTTCACTTTCGTTCCCCGAAAACGGTGCCAAAAATGTTAGCACTATGTAAATTGCTTGGTTGCAGAAGAAAATCACAAAGGTAACCACAAAATCACGTTAGAACTGAAACTAGCCCTTTCAGTTTAGAGAGGGATCTCTCTTGTCACATAGTCTCTAAAATATAAGTTTTCTTTTGAGGATCGGTGGCTAGATCTTTGTTTAAAGGAAGAAATTTATGATTTTTATGGAAAGAAGGAAAGGAATATGTTGGGCAATAAAGTTAACTTTGAGTCGAATGGATCTGTCAGTGACTGGTAGGTAGAAATATCAAGGAAGCAGAGGCTAGGTAGGAAATAATCTTTCAGTTTTTAAAACTGTTGTTATAGGATGGAAGAAGGAGAAAAAATAATAACAACGTTCATAGCACCAGTTAAGATAAATTATAATTGAGCTAAGAAGATTCAATGGCAGTGCTTAAATCCCTTGAATCTAAAGCATCATTATCAGATGAATTTCAGACCACCTGTTTTCCAATTTAAGCATATAATAATTGTAGATGAAAAGAGAAAGAAAAAAATAAGTACATGCATGAAAGAGAACACACACTTCATATCACCACAACAAGAATCTCTGGTATGAAAGTATTGGACTTATGCACTAGTATTTCATTTAACTTCAGAAAATTTACAAAATGTTCAATACAAAATGTCCTTTGTGCTTCTGCCAACTCTTTTTACATTCAAAATGATCAAATATATAAGCAAAATAAATCCCTGGTTTAGAGAAGTCGAACTTCACTACTATCCTTTAATTTTGGATCTGATTACATCAAAGAAGGAGCAAACTCTAAACTACTTGCTAAAAATAGAAGTTCTCTTTGACCATATTTAATGCATAACAATATTCTTGACAATAAAGATTCTCCAATATATTTTCGACTTTGAAGCTTATGTGAGTCATCTGGTATAGCTGGAGATGAATATAAGACTGATTTGAACACTGACAAGGATCCTTGAAACATTTTCATAGCGATCTAATGCATCTTGTTGTGTAACTCTAACCTACAACATGTGTGTAGCGAGTTTACACATCATGTTTGTCTTCTTCAATAAACTTAATTTAGGTGGTGGATGCAAAATTGTTGGAGAGTGAAAATGTTTTTTGTATCATCCATCAAGAATTACCCATTGTCCTTTAACCCTTTGTGTACTTACATCACTTACGTAGCGTGAGATATCTACACAAGTTCTGTACAATGTTTCTTTTCCAGACAAAAATCAAAACAGATTAACTCTTGGTTTATCAAAAAGAAAAACTGTGAAAACATGAAATCTATATGTTAGACACCTCTGCAAGTAGGTCCAAATTTCCCCTGGCTTCATGATCAACCTTTATCCTTAGTTTCAGATACCTATTTTCCTTCTCAATGACACATTCTGTCTTTTCAGGTTTCTCACTTGCCTAAACAAAATTGCATTTCTTCTCAACTTTGATTGGGCATTTGAGAGACTTGCATAGGCATTGACTTTGAATTTCTGTCGATGTTGTCGATCTACCTCAACTTCGACCGTCATTCAATTCACCTCGAATATACTTTCACTGCAAAGAATATAACAACCCAACAAAGATATCATCGATCATCCTCATGAATGTTTCCAGATAATTCGTCAAGCCAAAAGGCTTGACCAACCACTCAAAAAGTCCTTTAAATTTGAAAGTAGTCTTCCATACATTTGTATTCAATTAGGACCTTGTGTTTCATTGAATTTAGATCAATCTTACAAAAGAACTTGACAACATTAAGCTAATTAATAATATCTTCAATCTAAGGGATTGGGTATTGGTTCTTAGTGGTGATTTTGTTTAGGGCTTTGTAATCAATACCGAGTCGCCATGTCACATCCTTCTTCTTTAATAATATAATTGGGATTCCATAAGGTGAGGAGCTTGGTCAAATGTGGCCCTTTTTGATGAGCTTATGAGTTTGGTATTTTATTTCCTCATTCTCTAGAAGAGAGCGTCTATATATTGGGACATTCGGTAAAGGAGTACAAACTATCAATTCAATTGAATGTTTGATATGGTAGTGTAGAGGCACTCTTATAGGTGAAGAAAAAACATCTTTTTATTCCTTTACAATCTTGTCCAAATGATTATGTTTGTGTAGAGAGGCCATGTGCTAAGGCAATGGTAGTCGTAGTGACCTTATGAACGAACCATGAAGAGGAAAAAATTTTGGGTTTAAGAGATTACCTTCCATCACTTCTTTGTTAAGATCAAGGAAACTATAGTAGTTTGGATTACCTCCAGTACCCTATAAATTTTTCCTCCCAAAGTAACCATGACACTATGACACCCGAAATCATAAACATCATGATGTTTCCACATATAGGGTTGTCCTAAAATAACATCACAAAATTCAAGTGAGCCAACATCACACAATACCTCATTATTGGAGGTCTTTATGCTATATGATAGATGATATTTTGGTTGATGTTGAGGTCTCATCTCGTCCCTGGCTTGACCAAATGATGGTGTATGGTTGGGGGTTTGGCATTGTTAGAAAATTCAATATCTTGATGACATCAATCAAGATAGGGTTTTATTGACGGGCTCGAATGGCCAGTCAAGTAGATGAGGGAAAACGATCGATGGCAAGCCCCATTCAGACCTACTCTCGTTTGGAGTAGGGTTTCCCATGAGTATACTGGCCTCGTTACCGCCCATAATTAAAAGAATAAAAAGGGGAAAGACAGTGAACTTCCCCCCAAAGAGTTATGACTAATTCTAAGACTAATCTAACTAAATAAAACTAATCTAATCTAACTACTTTTAATCTACCCTAGAAGCAAAATTAATAGAATGAGTATAGTGAAAGGTAATATCTAGACAACAGAAATAGTTCATGATAGCCTAGACATGCTAGCACAATAATATTGCAGAAATTATCTCAAATAGTTAAAAAGGAAATCAGTAACATCATCCCTACACTCAGAAGAAGTCACAACAACATAAGGATTCTAGATACTAGGCATAAAAATACTTCACATGATCAATACCTAGAAACTTAAACCACAAATACAAGTGTAGAATAGTCCCAAAAACATTTGCAAAATATTATAACTTCAAAATGTCTCATGATAATTCTTACTCAGAAGTAAAAGTATCATCTTTTGTTACAAAGGGAAAAAGTCCACCCTCCATGCTATGAGTTCTCTTTTATAAGACAAGAGAGCGACCCTTCAATTCTCATGATTGTTCATTTCTTTTCTTTTCATTTCTTTTCTCACATTTTGAAAATAAACATGTGAGTGTTACAAAAAGAAACTAAATAGACTCACGAGTCATTATTTTCATCCCCATACAGTATACAAATGATATTTGTTTAAAAACAATCATTGCATATGTCCATTTGCGTTATCTTTTGTTCCTCGAAAATTTCTAGGTGTTTATGGCTTCTTCCTACTGATTAGGATCCTTATGGATTCTTCTCCTTTGTCTCATATTTCCATTGAGCTATCGTTGGCTCAATTTCGTTGCTTGTAGCTTGAGATATGACTTCATGAATTATGCATAATCAGTTCTTCAATCAAATTTGGGTTCTTTCTTTGTTTTGCATTTTTGAAACTTTTTTTCTCTCAATCTACTAGAACTTGTTATTAAAAACTATTATTCTCTAATATATATTTCCATCAAGCCCTCTTGGGCCTGATTTCGTCACTCGTAGCTCCATATACGACTGTTTGAAGTTGGTATGAGACATTTCCCCCCAAATTCATGGTCTGTTGTTTTTCGAATTTTTCGGTGCCTCATGTCAGTTGTTAGGCCTAGAGACTTGTACCACTGTGTTCCTCTATCCAACACCTTTCAAATGAGGTACCACAGGCCTCATTCTCACACCTCTATTAAACGTTATGGTCTTTTAAAAATCGTCACTTAGTAGTCATTGATCAAGCCCATGGGTTAATCTGGACCATTGATCCTTGAACCTGCAAAATATAAAATCCACCTGCATAATAGATCCACATTTAGCGATGAGATGGCTTAACCCCTATGGGCAGTTTGATTCGGCACCCAAACGACATGGGACCCACGACTTGAAACATAATTTTCTCTAATTTTCCCTTTTTATTTTATTTTTTGTTTTTTAAACAATAGAAGAATAATTAAAATTAACATATAAAAAAATGAAATTAAAATAAAAACTAAGAAAATTATTTACATTATTTTACATTTATTTACAATTCTTAACAATATTAACAAAAACTAATTATTTCTATTAATAAAGAATAAAAACTACCAAGGTTAAAACCAATAAAATAGTAACAATATCCTACCCTGTTGGGTTTGAACCCATGACCTCTAAGGAAGAAACATATATTTTTAACCATTAAGCCAATTTGTGTTACTTGTTCATTTTATTTGCGAGAAATTATAAATTCATGAAAAACTAAAAATCAAAATAACAAAAAAATAAATATTAAATAAAACAAAACAAGATATAATAAAAATAAATAAATGAAAAAAATCATGAAAAAATAAAACAAAATAACAAAAATAAAACAAAAATTAAAAACATATAATACAATTCCCAAAGCACATGGAAAGGGTTGTGGGTTCGGAGTTAGGTATTAGAGTGATAGTCATCGGAGTGGATGAGCTCACTTAGCTCCATCCACTCCAACGATTATCATTATGATACCTCGTCGGGTAAGGGTCGATACAATTTTTTTTTTTTTATCATTATTTACTATTTATTATTTATTATTATGATTATTGTTGTTGTTATTTTTTATTATTATTTATTATCATTTTGAATTTGTTTTTAATTTTTTTATTTTCAATTTAAATCGTCATTATAAAACCTAAAACATTAGAATAACTCTCCTTTTTGCACATTTTTTTATCATTATTTAAAATTCTCATAAAAATATTATAATTTTCAATGTATTTTGGGATTGAGAATTTGAAAAACAAGTTATATATATATATGGGATTTAGAGTTTGGGCGGTCTGCGGCTAGGGTTTCCTGGCCACAGACCCCTCGTTGCTTCTCGCTTGCGGTCCGGGTGCGGTATCTCCTGTGGCCACCTCCGCTCTGAAGATACATCTTCCCCAATTTTACTCTTTTTCTTCGGGTCTTTTCTCCCGATTTTTCCCATACAAGGCAGAACCTTCCTCCCCAACGTTTGTTCCTCGTGCAAGGCTTGAGCTCCCTCTGGTGGATGGCAATGGTTAGTAGCTTCTAGCAACCACTCTCTGAATGATGCTATGTCTTATCCCCAGACCTTACACCTACTCAGATGGAATTGTGTGTCCGGATCCATCCCTCTATCGGGTGGTATTAAGAATGCAGTGGTTGCTTCTTCTGCACCGGGAGGTAGTTTCTTGTTGGGTGAATCTATGGGGGTGCTACCTGGGTTCCTTTTCCTAGATCTATTGTTTCGAGGTGTGGTTGGTGGCTCCAGATCTATTGTTTCGAGGTGAGGCTGGCGGTTCTTCCTTCGTGGGAGTGTGGATCTAGGGTTGGTTCCTGGGGTGGGTTCTTTCACTTTTTCAGCTTCTGGTATGCAAATCTTCTCTTGGGTTACTTTGGTTGTTCAGATTTTGATGTATGATCGGTTTTGGCCCCTATTGGTGGCCATCAATGTCTCCTCTCCTCCTTCTATCATGGGTCGTTCCAGAGCTTTGAGGTCATGTCTTGGGCGTGCGGTGTTTTTTTTTTCCAAGTGGCACTTTGAGGTCCTGTTGAGGGGGAATGCACGTTTTGGTCTCATGCTAGTCGAGGTCTCCATAGATGTTGTTGCCTTCTGGACTTGTTGTTCTGAGGTTTACATACCTCTCTGACTTGGTCCTTCCGGTCACTAGGGTTTGTCTGGGATTGCATATTTTCCTTTCGATCTCTAGGGTTTGTTTGGACTTTTTGTTCTAGAGTATTTTTCTTTGACAAGATCTCTTATACCGAATATTCGACCTTTTAGGGGTTTCTATAAACTTCTGTATATTCTTATTTTTGGCTCTTCAGCCTATTACTTTATGTGCCTTTGGGATTTTCTACCCAGTATTGGGTGGTGCTGTTAGCACTTACAAAATTGAATTTGGTTCTCTTTGGATGAATAGAATTACATTTTTTTTCCGAGGAGGGAGGTGAAGAAAATAGGTACTAGGAGAGGTGAGTAAAAGGGAAAGATTAAAATTATGTACATATTAGGACATTTGAGTTAAAAAAAATAAAAAGGAAAAACGAAAATGAAGAATATGAATATTTAAAATGCAAAATGAATATATGTACAAAAACACACTACATCCTAGGTCTTAGTGTGAATTATTTTTTATCCATGTAAAAATAAATTAAATAATTTACAAAAAACAAAATAAAAATAAAATAAAATATTTACAGTAATATATCCAAAATAAAGAAAAATAAATAGAGTAAAATGATATAATATAATTACAAAAGGGGAAAATTTAGATATATTTAAGAAAGTCGAGGTCCCACACCCCTTAGATTCCACTATTTAGGGTTACTAGGATGCCAACATGACAATTAGCGTGTCCTGAGGGGTGATATGTGGCATCTTATGATTGCATAGGATTAGAATAAATTATTGAAATATTATGGGCGGGAGTGAGCTCAGCCAAAGATTTCCTTAGATTTGATTCAAGCGTGAGAGTGATGTCATGATAATGTGGTCAGATAGCATGGCAACTGACGTGCTCAGAAGATGTTATGTGGTGACATATGATTGGTCGATGGGACAAGAGAGGCCCCCACTTGGGCGAGGAGTAAATATGGGAGAAGTGTTGATGATGAGGGATCATTGACGATGATGGATTGTCGAGTAAAAGGATCACTGGCGATGATGGAAGCACCTAACGACAATGGAGGGCCAACGATGAGGGATCATCGATGATAAGGAAGAGTAAGAGCCACTGACATCCGTTGATCAGGAAAGCAAGAAAATATGGGTCGTTCATTTCAGGAAGGTTCATCATCGGGGATGGAATCGGGAGAGCCCAAGTGCTAGGGAGAAGGACTCAGCCCCGATGACGAGAAATCCCGACGATGTCATCGTTGGGGAATGTGATAGGAAGACTTGGAGGACATGAAGCGGGTAGATCCCAATGACGAGGAGGATAGATAATGGGTGCCACATCAACACCATGTGGGACGGCACAAGTGAGACAACCACATGGATGCCATGTGGTAGTGAGGTGGAAAAGGTGAGTGAAGACTTAGGAAACTTTGAAATGCCATAATTTTCAATCTGGAACTCAAATTTAAGTATGGTTACAATCGTTGGAAATCTCTCGATGGGAAGAATCTGACTATGAGATTTGGTTAGAGGAAATAATAGAGGAAAATAAGGATAAAAATCAATAGGCCTTGGGCCTGGGTTTTAGAAGAGAGGGAAGGCCAAAAAATAAATGTGGTAGAGATCAATCCAAAGAATCTTGGGGATGAGTCTGTAGGAAAGTTGGATCATATATCCTTAGAATCTCGGGACCTCAGGGAAATAGAAAAAGAGGAGGCTCGATAGGGATCAAAATCAAGGTTCTAGAAAAGGATCAACATATTCCCCCACATGCCTCTCAAGACTGGAGCGGTCATGTGAACAAAGTGGCTCTGCAAACCTGCTCCTGCAAAACAAAAGAATGATATCATCCATGCAATGAAAAGAAGACCATCCAATACAATAAATAATATATTCCATTCCTTTAAACCAACTTATAAAAGAGTGTTAATTTTATTGAACAATAATATGGTGACTATAGATGAGTGTATTAAGACTACATAAGTTAATTCGAGGCAGAAGAGTAGAATCCATATGTGAGAGCATAAGTATGAAGTCATGAAGCATAACACAAAAACAAGAGGATGCATAATTTGAATTAGTCAATCAACAAATAATTAGCCACAACCTCATCCAATACATGCAATAGAACATCAGACCTTGAAGCCACATAGAATCATCAAACAATTCATAATCAATGAATAGTTTGAAACAAATGTCAACGAAACATCATAGGTCAATAAGCATCATGAAGACTTTTGAAATCCTCAAATCAAAAGGAATAATCAGCATCCATAAAAAACAATCATCCAACAATATAAAACCTCCAACTCCATCAAAGTAGGCAAATACATAACATTAGGCTCAAGCGGTATAGGATTAGGCAATATGATTGAAATTTTAGTAGGGGACCCCTTTCCTTTCGTTTGTAAAAGAAAAAATAAAAAGGGGGGTTGTTGTGGCCACAACATGATCTTTTGGCTACCTGTATAAACAACAAAATTTAGTGGAGTTCCCTTCACCAACATCTATGAATGGAAGAGGCACTCCCCCTCCTCAAGATCCTCTAACTATTTTGTTTGGATGTTTGTAGTTGTAATGGTAGCACCATGTTTGACATCAATGATCCTTTTTTTCTTGTTGTTCTCTAAATCATAGTGTCAGCCAAATTTTGATTATTTTTATTTCAGCGCAGCCAACAATGAATGTTTTGAGTGACATTCATCGATGTTGTGTCAGGGGAATTTGTGGAACTCACACCACTTTACAATATCCTTCTTCAACTTCTTGTTACCCTTATTTTGAGTAGTGTACCCAACCACCTCGGTGCCTACTGGGATGGTGGGGCACTGCAAATTTCACAATTTCCCTCTGAAATCGTCCACAAATTCTCAACTCTACATTGATAACATGTTATGCCCTGTCACATGATTCAATTAAATATGCAGATTCATGCATAACACATTGAAAATTCAAGAATACACACACACACACACACACACACACACACACACACACACACACACACACACACATCCATTCCATAAGCATACAACAAATTAACACATAAGTACACAGTGTAGCAACAAATGCACATGACACTTCTCTTTTGTGAAAACGTTGGTCGGTTGCAGACCTCAAACATTCCTCCCAACCATAGACCGAACTGCTCATAATATCTCAACAGTGATTCACCCCCAAGCTGAGGCTATTACTCCACTAGGGAAAATGACCTCCTAAGCCAACTATGGTCTACAGTCAGTACCAAGAAGTTCTAGGCCAAGGTACCAAACCTCAGTAGAACTCCTACCTACAGTTTATCATTCCCCATCATCCTCCACAACCCAGGGTAGTGTTCCCCCTTCTCTGCACCATGGTCCCTCGGGTTGCACCACTACCCTTCTAGGGCTCCAACATAGGCTAGCCAAGAAGTCTCGAAGCAATATGGCTCCAAGAGTTCCAGATACCCTTAGAGGTCTCTAGGTCTCACACTAGGGAACATATCCCCACACTCTCCCTCCAAGGCTCCAACCTTTCCCAAGAAAACCCAAGGGGAAGTGTACACACACCCAGATCCATCTAGGATCCATAGGGTAAACTCCATAGTCTGGGTCACCATATCCCTCAGAGAATATCCTATAGTCAACATGGCAAGAATGGAATGAATGGAATGGAGAATTATACTAAATTCCCCCTGTAATTGTGCATGTACCCTTTTTGACACATGGCACTCATGACTTTGCACTACATAGGAACTTAAGTTATACATCATGCATAAAGGCTAAGAACATTTTTATATTATATTTGGCTTATCACCCTTTACCTAGCCTTTAGCCCCCTTTCCCACTCGTGGAGTCTTATCCCCCGATACTCTTTTTTGTCCCTTGGTTTGCAACTGTGGTGTTATTTTTATTAATTAGTGCATATGTACAATTTATAATATGATCTCTCTGACATTTGATAATATTTACAAGCACTTCGGCCTAAACATATCGTCTCACCAGCCTAAGTATCACATGTAGGCACTTCAACCCAAACATACCAGCTCACCAGCCTAAGTATTAGATATAGAAACTCCAACCCAAACATATCGGCTCACCAATCTAAGTATCATATGTACAATATATTTACAATCCAGGGATCAAGTCGAGGTATTACATTCACCTCCCCCTTATTTATGCACTGTCCTTAGTGCATCTATATATACTTATACATGTCAACAAGGTCACTCCCCACAATGAAATCCAACTCAAACCCTATTTTCACAATGTACATATCCACCCACTTGCCTTGTTCTAGAGTTACAAGGATTTCACATGCACTGAGAACACTGCCAAAGGTGAATGGATTTTGCTTCATGCCTTCCTGCTGCATTTTCTCAAATAGTTGAAGAGCTTGCATGTTACACCCTTCCTGGACATATCCTACCATAGTATTCCATGAAACAATATTTGGTTTGAACATTTCCTCAATGATCCAAAAAGGATCCAGAGAAGGTTAAGGCAACTCGGAACGCATAGAAGCAACTTAGAACACTCAAAATGGCTTCAGCAGGCAAAGAAAGGGAAATTATTCAAAGTTCCTAAAACTCAGTGAAAATGACATAATTGTGAATAACGTGCCGCAAGCTTTCTAATGATGCAAACGACTCGTCAAACGGAGTTACGGATCAAAAGTTATAAGCAGTCAAACTTGGTCAAAAGGAAAAAGTCAAAGTGACATTAGCACCACTACAAGGGTGACACATGGCACATCTAGTTGGCAAGATGACATGGCAAGGATGGCAGACACATGGGAAAGTTAAGTGATGACATGTGTCGGTTTCATGGGCGAATCATGTGGTGACAAGTGGCATTTCTTGGACAAGTTATATGGTGCCACATGGCCTAGTCATGGATTGCCACCTGGCACCCCTCCAATGGCTGGTATATGCAAAAAAAATTATTGACTCCCTAAGAGTTGAACTCATGACCTCCGAATAGCCCAAGGGCCCCACACATCTGCACCAACCATTACACCATACAATGTTTCTTGTTTGTAATGTGATTTAATTATTATTTAAATTTAAACTTTGAACTAAGGTGCCAAATGGAGGGGCTAGGCATTCGGCCCAGACCCTGGTCACATGCTATTGCACCATATGACTATAGTATTCTGCCCACCTAGGGGCTTAACTCAACCACCTCCAAATATAGTCTTTCCACCATTTTCTCCACCAGTTTTAGCGAGCGCACCAACATTTTTACAACCACACACTAAAAAGGGGAGTCCACGCGATTCAATCCCAGGACCTCTGCCAAACTAAACACCTAAATTTAGCCAATTTAACCAACACGCCAACCATGCATTATTGGTATAACCACCCAGAAACTTGTATATAAGGGGCCTTCGACAGTGCATTTGGGACACAAGACCACAAAGAAGGGGCAAGCTGAGTGCATCGATAGAGTACGGATTTTTGCACAGTTTTCTAGATTTTGGCATGAATTTTGAGATCTATTAGTGATTTATTGCAGGAGCAGTGGCACGACAATCGAGGCAGGGGTGTCTTGGGGGCCTGAAAATGTCTGACTCGGATTGAGGCGTGGAGACAATCATTTTTAGGTAAAACAACACCACAAATGCAATGGTGGTGTCAGTTTTATGATTTGAGCAAAGTTTTTGTGGCTTAACTCCAGAATGAGGTATACTTATGTATTTTTCCCAATTCTTTTGTGGAGTTAATAAAAAATACCTACCCATTTGAGAGCACGACCTGGAGACGTAGTCCACTAGGGAAGAACTCCATTATCAAGGTCTTTGTGTTCATATTGCATGATTATGTCTTTTTCCTTTTGATTTTTTCCTTCTTTATGTTGCACTTTTGTTTATGTTCATTTTATGCAATTCTTTAATAAGTCACCCGACGAAAAGATATCGGATCATGTTGGTATCAGAGCTGTCGTCTTTGAATTGAATTGTTGAGTATGAATTCTTACTAGGGCCAACCATAAGCATGGAGAAGGAACTCTTAAGACATTCAATCTTGAAGTTGGTCGTACATCCTGAAGGAAGAAGATGGCAAAAGAAGATAAGCATGATGAACAGGAGAAAAACTTTCACATGGTCTTCTATTGCATGTCAGACATGGTCAAGAAAATGTATGGAGATTACAAGAAGAGGATGAAGAAGAAGGAGAATAAAAAGGAATCACATGCAGATGATGATGCTTCGGTAAACCAAAGGGCTAGAAGAGATCCTCATGAGCCTCTGTCTTCGCCTTCAAGTTCTAGTTCTTCTTCCTCTGAGAATTCTCATCACTCTCAACATTCTAACCATAAAACTTCTTTTAAGAAACCATTATTAAAGATTGATATAAAGTTTACTTTATCTATGTTTAATGGATATGCTAATCCTGAAAAGTTAGACAATTAGATCCGACAGGCTGAAGTATATTGTTGTGTTTAGCATATTGACAAAGAGGAAGTTAAAGTGCAACTAGCTTCTCTTCGGTTGGAAGGCACCACTCTCGTATGGTGGGAGAGAAAGCTACAAGACATGAGTAAGTGTGGTAAGCTTCTTTCCTCATGGTCAGAATTTAAAACAAATATAAGGAAGCAGTTCTATCCATTAGGGTATTTACATAAAGCTATGATGGAATGACAAACTTTGAGACAGAGTAAAGGTCAGACTATACAAAGTTTCACAGAAGAATTTAGAAATAAATCTCTAGCATTGAATATTCCTTTGGATTCTTATGAAACTTTAATGAAGTATATTGATGCAATTCATAGTTATATTCATCATACTTTGCTCTTGTTTAACCCCACTAGTCTTGATGAAGTTTGTGTGCAAGCCACTCACCTTGAGAACAGGGGAAAACATGTTCAAGAAGACCCCACAAAGAAACCTTCCAATTTCCGACACAAGACTTTCAAGAAGGTCAAAAGGAAGGACAAGAAGACCGCTACAGTAACAAGAGAAGGAGGAAAACCATCTTGCACTCATTGCAAGAAGGGCGGTCATGATGAAGAACACTGTTGGAAACTACATCCAGAAAGGAAACTGAAACAGTTTGGTGGAAAGGGGAAGACAAAGACGGTTGCTACAGTGCAGCAAGATATTAGTTTTGAATCAGGAGATGAAGGAAATATCACAGTGTCTAGAGTACAAGGTAAAGATTCTCTTCATGCTAGTTCAAGTTCCAGTGATGAATCTCATATTGATGAACGAAAGAGGAATGAGTTATTTCATATAGGAGTTGTATCTAAACATACTAAGATAGATACATTATTTGATCCGGGTTCCCAAGTAAACTTGATATCTGAAGCACTTGTCAAGAAGATGGTTCTTGAAATGAAACCACATCCAAAGCCTTACCCTCTTGGTTGGTTATGTGATAAAGCAAAACTAAATGTTACCAACCAATGTAGGGTCAAATTTGTTATTGGTTCAAAGTTATTTGACAAAGTAGATTTGGATGTTGTACCACTTGATATATGTGGCATAGAAAAGAAGTCTTCTTTCATCATGAGAACAAATACCACCTTACTAAAGGGGGAGTGGAATATATTGTTAGAGCTCACAACATGAGGGAAAATATGACACATGTTAGTGCAGGGAAAATGAAAAGACTCATAACCACTAATAAAATATATGTACTCATGGTCGTCAAAGAGAAATATGTTGGGACATCCGACACTTTCCAAGGGTGTGATCCATATCATAAAAAGGAATTAACTGATATTGTTTCCAAGTATGATGATAGTTTTCAGGAACCAGATGGATTACCTCCTAAGAGGGAAATCGAACATGAGATACATCTTCAGTAGGATTATACTTTGCCTAATGTGGGCATGTACAAGATGTTAGTTGTGGAGATGACAGAGATCAAGAAGCAGGTACATGGCTTATTGGATCAAGGGGTCATTAGACCTAGGTCATCTCTTTTATCGCAGATCCTTTGCATGCCTTAACCAGTGTGAAGAACACTTTTCAGTGGGAAGGAAAGCAACACAAATATTTCAACATTTTGAAGGAGAAGATCGGTACCACACCATTATTAGCACTATTGAATCTTCAACAGTCGTTCAAGATCGAGATAGATGCCAGCGGATACGCCATGGGTGTAGTATTGATGCAATATTGTAAGCCTGTCTGTTACCACTCTTAGACTTTTAACCAAGATGTTGTTAACTATCCTACATATGATAAATATTTGTATGCATTAGTTCAAAGCATAAAGAAATGGAAGCATTACTTGTTAGGGAAGGAAACAATTATACATACAGATAACCAATCCTTACAGTATCTTCAGGCACAGACCAAACTACAACAATCTCAACACTACAGGTGGATGGGGTTTCTAAAACAATTTCATTTGGTAATCAAGTACAAGAAGGGTACAAGTAACAAGGTAGCTGATATGCTTTCTAGACCTCCTATTGCAGCTTCTATTATTTTGAAGAATACTTCTTTATCTCATGATAGCTATGTAGAACAATATGCCATCGATGAAGATTTTAAAGAAGTATATGAGAAGCTAACCCATGGTGCACATGTAGAGAACTATTGTCTGCAACGAAAGGCACTCTATCATCTTGGGAAGTTATGTATTCCTACAAGTGAACGAGTCCATATAATACGTGAAGCTCATACTTCTCTTGTATCTGGGCATTTTTGTGTAGGAAAAACTATGACTCATTTGCAGAGGTTTTGTTATTGGCCTCAAATGAAAGAAATTGTAAGTAAATATGTAAAGGGGTGTGTGATGTGTTCTACTTGTAAGCCCACTAATAGAAAATTGGGCCTATACTCACCACTTCTTGTTCCATCCCATCCATGGGAAAGAATTTCCATGGATTTTGTAGGGGGTTTACCCATGACCAGAGGGGGTCATGATTATTTGTATGTCATAGTGGATAGGGTCAACAAGATGTGTATCTTGATGCCATGTAAAAATAAGATCACTGCTGAGCAGACTGCTAATCTCTTTTTTCAGCATGTTTGGGTTCACTTTGGATTACCCACATCCATTGTCTCGGATCGAGATACTCGATTCCTTGGGGATTTTTGGACTAACTTGTGGAGAATGATGAACACCAAATTGAAGAGGAGCATTTCTTTTCATCCACAGACCGACGGACAAACAGAGGTGGTAAACAAAAAAGTGGTACTTTTGCTTCAAGGCTACTGTAGCAAGCATCCTAAATTATGGGATGAACATATACCTTATGTAAAACATTCTTATAATCGAGCTTTACATTCAACCACTCAGATTTCACCTTTTGAGACATTTTTTGGCTACCTACCAAAGGTTCCTTTTGACTTCATGTATGGGAGATATGTCGATGTGAATGAAGAAGGAACAGAAGATAGAGCCTGCAAGTTCATCCAAAGGATTCAACAGATACACTAGGAAGTTAGGGAACAGTTGGACAAGAGTCAAGCACAGTATAAAGCTCGATATGACAAGCACAGGGTTGATCATCAGTTCCAGGTCGGAGACCGGGTATGGCTTTATATTAGCAAGGAACGATTGAAGGGTGAAGGTAAGAAACTCAAGCCCATCCGATATGGACCCTTCACTATTTTGGAGAAAAATGACACTAATGCTTTTCGTTTAGATATTCCACCTTATATGCAGATTTATTTAGTTGTGAACGTAGAGAACTTGAAACTTTTTGAGCCTCCCATGATCATGGATCAAGATGAGGAAGTTTCAATACCTTCAATTGATGAGTTTGCACCTGACTACTTGGATAAGTTACAAGAAGATATCATCCTGGACAGAAGGACGAGGAATTCATGCAAGGGTGATGTTGATTATCTTCGAGTAGGCTTAAAGGGCACACATCCAAGCAAGGCAAAGTGGATTGAGAAAGATAAGGTGAGGGAACTCTTCCCTCACTTACCAGTTGATTAATGAAAGCTTTTGGTGGTCCAAAATGCTCTCAGTGGGAAGGCGTGATCCAAAAAGGATCCAGAGAAGGTTAAGGTAACTCAGAATGCACATAAGCAACTTAGAACGCTCAGAATGGCTTCAGCAGGGAGAGAAAGGGAAAAAAATCAAGTTCCTAAATCTCAGTGAAAAGGACATAATCGCGAAGAGCGCGTCACAAGATTTCTAACGGCACAAACGACTCATCAAACGGAGTTACAGATCAAAGCTTATAAGCAGTCAAAGTTAAATCAAACTTGGTCAAAAGGCAAAATTCAAAGTGACACATGGCACCACTACAAGGGTGACACTTGGCACAACTAGTTGGAAAGATGACGTGGCAAGGATGACAGACACGTGGGCAAGTTAAGTGATGAGACGTGTCAGTTTCATGGGTGAATTATGTGGTGACAAGTGGCATTTCTTGGACAAGTTATATGGTGCCAGGTGGCCCAGTTATGGGCTACCACGTGGCACCCCTCCAATGGTTGGTATATAAAAAAAAATTATTGACTCACCAAGAGTTGAACTCATGACCTCCGAATAGCCGAAAGGCCCCACACATCCACAGCAACCATTACACCATACAACGTTTCTTGTTTGTAATTTGATTTATTATTATTTAAATTTAAACTTTGAACTAAGGTGCCAAAGGGAGGAGCTAGGCCTTCGGCCCATCCCCTATTCACATGCTATTGTGCCATATGCTATAGTATTCCGCCCTCCTAGGGGCTTAACTCAACCACCTCCAAATATAGCATTTCCGCCATTTTCTCTGCTAGTTTGTAACCTCCGTCAGTTTTAGCGAGCGTGCCAACATTGTTACAACCACATACTAAAAAGGGGAGTCCACAGGATTCAATCCTGGGACCTCTGCCAAACTGAACGCCTAAATTTATCCAATTTAACCAACACACCAACCATGCACTTATGGCATAACCACCCGAAAACTTGTATATAAGGGGCTTCGACAGTGCATTCGGGACACAAGAGCACAGAGAAGGGGCAGGATGAGCACATTCATACAGTACATATTTTTTCACAGTTTTCTAGATTTTGGCATGAATTTCAAGATCTGTCCGTGAATTATTGCAGGAGAAATGGCACAGAAACCGAGGCAGGGTGTCTTGGGGGCCTAAAAGTGTCCGACTTGGATTGAGGCATGGAGAGAATCATTTTTAGGTAAAACGATGCCATGAATGTAGTGGTGGTGTTAGTTTTCTGATCTGAGAAAATATTCTATGGATTAACTCTAGAATGAGGGATACTTATGTATTTTGCCCAATTCTTTTGTGGAGTTAATAAAAAAGACCTACCCATTTGAGAACATGACCCAGAGACATAGCTCACTAGGGAAGAACTTTGTTATCAAGTTATTTGTGTTCATATTGCATGATTATGTCTTTTCCCTTTTGAGTTTTTCCTTCTTTATGGTGTACTTTTGTTTATGCTCATTTTATGCAATTCTTTAATAATTCACCCGACGAAAAGATCCTGGATCACTCAAATACAATGCGTGCACCCTCGAGACTGCAACACTTAGCATACATTGTGACGAGGGCATTCCCCACAAATACATTTGTCGCATATCAAATTTTGACAATGAGGCCATGCATCTGCTTGCCCTATTTCGATGCCACTAGGTTGGCACATGCCCTGAGAACACTACTGAAAGTAAAATTATTAGCTTTCATACCCGCTTCCTACATTTCACACAATAGTTCCAGGGCTTGTTCATTATCCCCATTCTGTGCACATCCTCCAAGTATGGTATTCCATGAAATGAGATCTCTTGTAGGCATTCTATAAAACACTTTGTGTGCATCTTCTATCCTTTGACATTCCACATACATGTTCACCAGGAAGTTCCCAACATCTAATTTTGACTACAAACCACTTCCAATCAGAAACCCATGGATTTCATTACCCCATTCCAATGTCATTGGACTACTAGAGCAAGTGTTGAGGGTAACGACAAATGTAATACGGTCTGGCTTTATGAAGGTTTACTTCATTTGCACCAAAAGCTTAATCGCCTCTTCATTGCGTCCATTTTGTGCATATATCATGAAGGAGGTGAGCATATGTGTTAGCTCATGTCTTAATGTTGCATTGTGCATTGAAATGCAACATGTCTAGTGCATCTTTGAGTTGTAATTCCTTACACATTGTGTTTATATCCTCTAAAGTGCCAGATCCCTTCTTGCAGTCTTGTGGTATTGTTGATTCTTCTTCTGTTGGGAATTCATCAAAGGGATAACTAGTGCTAAAACACGTTCTCTTGAGGTACCTAGTGAGGAATTTCACTTTATTGAAGGATTGAAAAAGGATAAAGATGGGAATATGTGTGTGAATCGAGATTGGAAATGTCCCTAATATAGAGGTGCTCATAATCCTTATGATTGTTATTGCAGTCATCCCATTCCAAGAGATCACATCTTTCTTTGGCATTTTATCAAACAGTTTGTAGACCTGCTAGAAATTTCACCTTTGCACTCTGTCTCTAGCCCATGCAGGTCCAATGTTTGAAGTTGACACTCTGATACCACTTTGTAGTGTACCCAGTGACCTCGATGCCTGCTGGGATGGCGGGGCACTGGAACTTTCACAATTTCCCTCTAAAATTGCCCATAAATTATTAACTATGTATTGATACCATATTATCCCATGTCACATGTCAATTCAGGAATACACACACACAACCATTCCATAAGAATACACCAAATTAACACATAATTGCACAATGTAACAACAAATACACATGGAACTTATATTTTTTGAAAACATTGGCTAATCGCAGACCTCAGATGTTCCTCCCAACCATAGACCACATTGTTTATAATCTCTTAGCACTGAGTCACCCCCAAGTTGAGGCTATTAATTCACCAAGGAAAAGGGCCTCCTAAAAAATATATGGTCCACATTCAGTACCAACAAGGTCTAGTCCAAGGTACCAAACCTCAACATCACTCCAACCTACAATCTCTCATTCCCCATAAACCTACACAACCCAAAGTAGTGTGTCCTCTCCCCTACATCACGGTCCCTCGAGCTACACCACTACCCTTCCAGGGCTCTAGCACAGGTTGGTCAACAAGTCTCAGAGCATTATGGTTGTACAAGTTGTAGCTACCCTCAGAGGTCTCTAGGTACCCTTCAAGCCTCACACCAGGGAACCTATCCCCACACTTCTCCCTCCAAGGCTCCATCCTTTCCCAAGGAATCCCAAGGAGAAGGGTACACACACACAAATCCACCTAGGATCCACAAAATAAACCTCCATAGTATGGGTCACCATATCCCCCAGAGAAACTCTTGTAGCCATCATGGTAAGAATGGAATGAATGGAATGAATAATTATACTAAATTCCTCCTTTAAATATGCATGTGCCCTTTTTGACAATGGCACTTATGAGCCCCCCTTTTGCACTACATAGGAGCTTAATTTATAAATCATGCATAAAGGATTAGAGAATTATTATATTATTTTTGGATTATTCCCTTTTACCCAGCCTTTAGCCCCCTTTCCCACTCGTGGAGTCTTATCCCCCCATACTCTATGCATCCCTTGGTCTGCACTTGTAGTGTTATTTTTAGTATTAGTGCATATGTACAATTTATAATATAGGATCTTCGACCTTTAATCATATTTGGAGGCACTTCGGTCTAAACATATCATCTCACCAGCCTAAGTAGCCATTACAAGAAGTTGAAATAGCCTTTTAACATAAAGTACTTAAACCTAAGAGGAAAAAACCATAACCCTAGGAGACGAAGTGCCAAAAGGATTGTGAGCCCTAAGGTGGTTAGTTGATACGTCAACTTATCGGGGGTGCAACTTTTGCATACAATCTCCGTTTGGGGTGCATAATAGCCCATTGGAAATATCTAACTAAGAAGTATAATTGTTGGCATATCTGGGCATGGAATCGCAACCCATAGCCCCTAAATGGACAAAAAACATCGTTTAAGGCCTCAAATTCGCCTCAGATGTTTAGGAACAAAAAACATTATAGATAAAAAAACTACAAGGATGGAGACTCGCGTTGAGTTAATGCAAGAGGTGGTTGGCCACATATGTCTACCTAAATCACAAGCAACTTATCGAAATGCATAATATTTTTTTATATAAATAAATACTTTATATCACATCATAAATATATGCATTAGAATCATTCAACAATATTCAAGGCAATGCTACAAACACAAATTCTTGAATTCAATTTCATACAATTAAAATAAATGTCTTAATGAAATATAATTACTACAATATACCAAAGTGTAGTTCAATATGCTCAATTACATAATCAACAATACAAATTCCAATCCACAGTGACTCAACCTTTGTAGTTCATTCCATGGTCATTTTCTCCTCTATATGGTAGAATTACAAATTTTCTCTCTAGGGAAACGAACAATGCCTTTAATTGTGTAACAAAACTTTTTTCAAATATCTAAACTTCTCTCAAATACAAATAATTTGATAGTTTAAAGTAATACTTCTTCATCTCAATAAGATTCCAACTATCTTTTTGGTCCTTTACAATGATATGCTCTACACTAATAAATATGCAATAATCTAGTAAAACTAAGCCAAGAATATATTCCACTAAATGTTTCTCATGCAATCAAAAATCCTATTTAAAAATACAAGGGAAAATTTAAAATGTATTTAACACATTTTATCACAAATATTTATTACATTATGTGCTATGTGAAAAATCTAGAAAACTTCCCCTCAAATTCCCTTAAAACCCAAGTTTTGTACTGGAAAGTATCATACATGACAATATGGGATGCAACTGCTAGTTTGTTAATGGATAGTTGTAAACTGATAGCTAGTTTTCCTAAAGCAAGTTGTGGTCATCTCTATCCCTACAGAAAATATATGAAATGTTTTTCCAAAAAATCCAATAATTTCTCAAATGATTGAGGGTTTCCTATGGAGGATCAAATTGCATGGAAGACCATATTAGTGATTCTAAATGGAGTTTTTAACTTCCATAACAAGAAAATAATTTACATGCAAATTTAGAAACTCACAACCTTAAGTAAATTTTTTGAATATTAAAACATAAATGTATACTTAACTAGATTTGCAAACGATAGGACTTTTTTTTTTCTCTTTTTTCTTTGTTTGTTTTTTACTTTCTCTTTCATTCTTTTTCTTTCTTTGTTCATTCTTTTTCTTTTATAATATTTTCTTTTTCTTTTTCTTTTTTCCAAATGGTTATATATGTCCTCCTTGTCAATTGTTTAGCTCCAATCTTCTCCAAGAGGATCCTTCATAAAATTACTCCAAGGTCCATTAATTACCAATTCAAGAAGATTACCCGTTTATCACCCTACGATATCTTTAGGGAACTCTTCTTCCCTTATAATCTTTTTGATGTAATAGATTGTATGAAAAGGGTGCAAAAAATAACATGTAGAATGTGTGGCTCCTCCAAAGAATTTGAAGTACCCCACCTCCATAGTACTAGCACATTCTTGAGACCAAATTCACAATCAATTCACTATGAAAAATTTGAGAATCCAGACATCCTTCCAGCATTAGAGTATGAAAATATGAGCTCTCTATCCCAACCCTCTCCTCTTATATAGGCTTTGAGGTTCATGACTCTCGCCATTTTGATGAAAAATGTTAAATATTCAATACAAAATGCATAATTTTCATGTCACCTCCACTCACAATTATTAATTTAAAAAATACATAGATATTATTTACCACCTTCTAGCTATATTTCCTATTTATAATCTTAGATGCTCCCTTCAGTCTTTTTATTTTTCCTAATTGAGTGGGTGCACACAATATTCCTAAATTTCCTATTTAAATGAAACTTATAATTAAATTTCACTATCTTTCTTTTATTTCTAACTTTTAAATACTTTGTTTTTGAATATCAAGGTGAGTCTAATCTTACTTTTCTCTTTTTATAAAATGTGTATATATCTACATTAGTAATCAAATAGTAAACACATTTTTTTCATTTCTTTATGCCAAAATAATTATACAAGTCAAATGATAGTTTTATCCCAAAGTATACACATAAAAAAACTAAATTCAATACCAAAGATGAAACCAAGTTAAATTAAATCCTTATTGAGTATTCGGTACCAAGAGCTAAACGTGATCACTACAACTCTTCAAGTACCCTAAACCAAGAGCTAGACATAACCTCTAAAACTTTTAAAATCCCATGAACCAAGAGATAGATATATCATATAATCTCTTAAAGTCCATGATACCAAGGGAGGAACTAAGATGAATTAGGCTCTTCAAGTATCACTTTCATGGTGGGGGGACCTAGTTAACCCAACTCGTTTACATCTGCTGAGAGATTAATAGTCAATGAAGATTAAGGTTTGACACCTTATTACACACCCCTCAATATAACCTCGTGAGTGACCAAATCTATGGCCTATGCTCATGTCAATGTGTAACCTCCAACAAAAAAAATATGTTTTTGAACTTATTACATGGTAGGAGGGATAGTAAGCATGAATAAGCAACCTAGAATGCCTCCTCCTAATGGTCATCATCATGTTACAACTTTTCATACAACCCTTAGCTCATGTGTAAGCTTAATTGGCAATTACTATTCATGTCTTTGCACACATATCGAGACAAACACATCAAATAGTATTTTCCAATAATCATGAATAAACAATAAACAACAATATACATAGTACACTCATTAACATCTTGACCCCATCTTGGGTCCACATATATCGACTCAACTAGAGTCCATATGCATTTGTGGTTCTTCCTATCACACTTGACAAACCATATGTAGCATAACATTATATATTAAATTATATCATATAAACATCAATTCATTTTCAATATCCCATGGCATCAATTAATTTTAAAATTTCATATAACTTATATGGCTCGTATACATGCACACACATTTAGTTCATGATACAACATCTCAACCTACTCATATGATAAAACAAATCATCACATCATATAGCAAAATCCAATTACCTCATATCATCACATGGATATCAAAACATAAGTCATGAGCAAACAAAATCAAATTATCTAGATCACATCATCCAAAAGTGTATTATCAATCAACTAGGTCATTCTTGTAACCTGAATGCCCTCAAATAATAAGAACACATCGATCAAATAAAGTCAAAGTAGATGAGAGCACTACAACCAACTAAGTTAACCAACAAAATAAACATAAATAATAGAGCTTAAATCATAAATAACATTAAATAACAATTGTATGCATTAAATATGTAGGTTGGACTAAATAAAATTACCTAGAGAATGTCTTAATAAACTTTCCTTATAGTGAATATGTTCTAGATACAACAATACGATTGCATAATCACCAACAATGGACAACAAGGCTTGGGGGATGCATCCTCTCCCAACCAACCCTTGACTAAGATCCCTTGAGCCATCAATCAACAAAATTATGCCAACTTGTTTCATGGGTTTTCTCATTTATGTATTCATACACTTAGGAAGTTGCTAAGTCAAAGAGACACCAATGTCATCGAGAAACGTTTGACTATGATGATTGGGTGGGTTTCTATATGCCATGGAGGTGACCAACCATAGTAGCAATTTATACAACTTTATGATCCTCCAAGGTCCCAAAATGATCCTCATAATCTTTGCAATGTGTATTAAATAATGATTCTTCCATTGTATCTATGCATAGACTCCATTTGATGGTTGAAAAAATATCCTTTATATTTACTCAATAATGTAGCTTTAGTTAGCTTTACTTTATTTCCACTTTATTTATAACTTTGACTATCTTTTCCTTTAAATTCCATTTTATTTAATTTTTACTGTATATTATATAATTATTTTATTTATTATTATTATTTTTATTTATTTATTTATTTTTCATCTTCAAAGTGCAAAGCTAATTCAAATACATATTTCTTATGAATTATATTACCTATATATAAAGATGGAGTCATCATAGATAAAGTATTAGAGTATTTTGTATTGAATCTTAGTTCTTCGAGGTCTCCATACTTTAAAAGAAAAGTGAATAAAAGTAAATCATAAAATAATCATTATAACGTATTTCTCTATCTTAAAAATATAATAATAAATAAAATATCAAAAAATTAAAAATCATAAACTTATGTTTTTCATTCTTGAAAACTTATGACAATAATAAATAAAAATCCTAATAAATAATAATCCTTATAATTAATAATCCTAGTTTGGAACTAGTTGTTCAAGAGAGGATGTAGTATTTCCGCTCTTCCACTCTGCTTTCCCTTATAAATGAAGAGTATTTCCACTATGCTTTCCCTTATAAATGAGGAGGTTTAGAAGAAATACCTAAATGGTTTTATGAGGTATGAACATCCATATCCAAACAAAACAAATAACTACGTGGCACCAACACTCACAAATAAAATCACCCATCAATTAAACACCAAAACATGTATTAAATATTACATAAGAATTATATATTTGGTAATGCGAATAATCCACATAATAATTCAGATTCCCTCTTTTGGTAGGTTCTTATGTTATATCTACACTTTTTTTCATGGTTTTATTATTCATACAAAGAACCGTACTCTTTATTATTCATACAAAGAACCTTACTCAAACTTGTTATTTTAGAAATTAGAATTACTTGTTTTATTGAGTAATATATATATATTTCCCAACTTAATTTTTTATTTAGTATACCTTTAAACTAGTCATAAAATGCATACACTCGTTCCTCAATTCACTATCTCGAATACTCGCTACAATGGTTAAGTAAAGAAATATAGAAAAACATAAAGTTAGAGAATGAGTAGAGAATGGTTAAGTAAGAAAATATAGAAAAACATAAAGTTAGAGAATGAGTAGAGAATGGTTAAGTAATGAGAGAATGAGTAGAGAATGGTTAAGTAAGGAAATATAGAAAATCATAAAGTTAGAAAATGAGAAGAGAATGATTAAGTAAGGAAATATAGAATAACATGCCTTAAAATAACAAAGTCCAATTCATTTATTGAATGAAAGAATAACAATTACATCTCCTCATTTGACTTGGGCTCAAAGAGACATTGATCGCTCAAGGTATAGTGTATTTTTAACATTTGGGAAGATCATTGGAGATCACGATTTAGGTCATGATGAGCACTATGATGAGAAACCTCCCTTGCAATGGATATATTGAAAAAGTTCAAACTCCCAGGCATGGTGGACATCTGTGCAGGGAGCCAAAGACAGGACCGGGTTTCAACGTTTTATCCCTCTTCCTTCCTTTCTGAGTTATGTGTCAGTGGAGTTTTTTGGTTATGTTTTACTGGTTTATTCTAGCTACAAAGTTTCCCCCCAACTTACGGTTGTGTAGAGATGTAGTAAGGTTGCCTCTCACCTCCTTCGTTATTTTCCTCCACTTCCTCCTGCGTAGTGACTTAAAATGTTACTTTAAATGGACCTTGGATCCTAGTCATATCCTCTCCACTTACTTTCTTGGTTACTGAGCTTGTTTCTCACTAGCTTTAATGTTACTCTTTATGGTCCATGGAAACTAGGCAACTTCTCTCCACCACATTTCTCGGTTATTGAGTTTTGTCCTGACTCCTCTGGCAAAGAACTCTCGGTGGAGCCCAGGTGGTTGGTTTCTACAGACATGCCTAGTTAGGATGACATAACCAAAGACGTCGACACACTTATGAAGGATACATATGAGATCATTTGGCAGAGGGTTGGCCTCTATGACACCGTCGACTCCTTGGGGAATCGTACTATTACCTTAAATTCTCCCTCTGGTGACTCGACAACTTATCGGTCTAATCCACAAAGCATTAAGTTAAGCCACCCACCCACTAACTACGGTATTCTCCCTGGACTTTCATATTATTCTCGTCCTATTGCAAAGGCTTCGTATGATAACAATGCACTTGAGTTACAAAGGGAGACTGCTCCTCTAGGCACAGAGAAAAGGGAATTTAAGTTGGTGGGTCCTTCCGGGAGCAGACAAAGGCAGTGGAAATCCAACAAAGTTTTCTGGAAGATGGTACTGGGGTCGTATGTGGGGCTCGAAGAGGTGGTAAGGATGGCGTTATGTGGGTTAGTGGGCAGGGTTTCATACATGTATCTCTGCAAGGTCTCTTTACAAGCTTGGGTAGAACAACATTGGGTACCTATGTTAAGTTACGCTCCATAGATATTACACCTAACAAAGGGTTCGTCGGGCTTCATCTACAAATCCCCCAAATACTTGTCTACCCTTTTGGAAAGTCGGTGGGTTATGGGAGGCAAAAACCTCATGTTAAAGCGATGGAGAGTAGCTTTTGACCAAGCCACAGATTATTTCCAGATGCGCCATCTAAGGGTGCTTTTACCAGCCTTACCCATCCACCTCTGGAATGAGGGTGCACTCATGGAGATCGGGAATACACTAGGGACTTTTATCTTTGTGGACAAACAGAACCTTACAGCCCCAATTAGAAAAGTTGCGAGGGTTTTGGTCGAAATGGACATCCACAGTGAGCTTCCTGAGGTTTTAGAGATTGATTGGAGAGGTTGTAAGAATTTACAGAGGCTTGATTACCTCAGCATACCCTTTGGATGTAGCATCTTCCATAGCATTGGACACCTCCGAAAGGATTGTAAAGGTTGGGTTGCAGTAGATGAACCAGAGGACATAAAGATGCACAAAGATTTATATAAATCTTCCCCTGATGAAGCTACAGACGGTTTCGGGGCCTTTCTTTTCTTGACAGGAGGTTACCAGTCCATCGACACAAACTGAGATTCTCTAGGGTAAGTTAAGATACATTTGTCCTACGTTTTTTTCTACTTTAATTTTTTGGGAAAATGAGACTTTGGACGCATCTGGCTGGTTAAAAAAGAATACAATGAATGAGGAGAGATATAATATGTCGGCTTCAGAATCTACTAGTCCTGTTGTTGGGGGGTATTACCGGCAAGTGGAAAAGGATACCATTATTGTAGCACCTTTGGGTGTTGAAACCCTTGAAACTTCAAGGAGCCCCGAACATTTAGTTGTCATAGGAACTGGTTCAGTTCCTTCCATTGATCTGGTGGACCCTAGCCAATCTGTTTCCTCCCAGTCTTTGACCTTCAACCCTCACGAGGACCCTGTTACTCTGCCTGGTTGTCATGAAATAAAGGATATTAATTCTTCACTAAACGAGGTGCTAGATTTATTGATTCCTTACCTTCGCAACCCCACCTCTGTCGTCCCTTTACTTGCTTATTTGGGGAACTTTGTGTATGAAAAATTGTCTCAGGGTGGGGAAGCCAGTACTTCCCGACAAGGTGTTGACGGGACTAGAAAGGAATTTTCCTGGTCTCGAGACCTAGGCATTGAATACTCTCCTATAAAAACCCAAAGTGCAAGGAATAAATCTCCGGCCTCGACCTCCAAACAACTAGATTCAGTTCCTCCTACCACTAATAGTGGGGCACTTAGAGCGGTGAAATCCCTAGAAAGGGTGAAATAATAATTTTTCTCTCCTTAAATCTTAGAGGGATAGGGGGCTTCCTAAAAACTACCTATGTTCATCAGCTTTTGGATAAAACTCTTCCGGATATATTGTTTCTACAGGAAACTCTGGTACATGAACATAAAGCTAGATCTTTCATGAATGTCTTGCGTCCTTCCTAGGTCTCCTATGTTGTTAACTCAATTGGTAACTCAGGAGGTCTTTTCGTTACTTGGTATCCTAACAAGCTCGATTTGGTACCTTACCTCTATGTTGGTGGCATTTTATTGACAGGGATGTGCATTGCAAGCAAAAGGGAGACCACTCTACTAAAAATCTATGGCCCATGTGTGGAGAGGAAGAAGTTTTGGAACATTGTGGTTGACAGTGGTCTTCTTTCACACAAAAATATGATCATTGTAGGAGATTTGAATTTTACGGTCTCAATGGGCGAAGTATGGGGAGGATTTGCACAAGCGGGTCCATTGGTAGAGTATTTCAAAAGACTTTTTCAATCCAAACATTTTATTGATGTCCAATCGAACAGAGTTGTCCCAACTTGGAGAAATGGGTGAACTAGGACTAGCTCGATTGCTAAACGACTGGATAGATTGTATGTTTCTGAACAGCTATTATCTGGTCTAGGATTATACCATTCCTGGATGGAATACCCTTTTATTTCAAATCACGCACCATTTCTATTATAGCTAGAGATCGACCCTATATACAAACCTTATCCTTTTAAACTTAATTCTTAGTGGCTACTTGAAAAGGATTTCGATATCCTTGTTCATAAGTTTTGGAAAGATCCAAAATAGCTTTCTGAAGGAGGAAGACAACGTAGAATTATATGGAAACTGAAGGACCTTAAAAAAAAGATAAAGCAATGGATCAGGGATAGAAACGACAAGAACATATTGAAGCTAGAGAAGTTGGAATCATAGATTAAAGAAAATCTTATGCTTCGGGACGAAGGCGCATTTTTCAAGGATATAGAACTAAACCTAAGTATCTTGGAACAAGAAATAAATAATATTTTAAAAGCAAAAGATGAATTGTGGAGGCAACACAGTAGGGATATTTGGATACAAAACAGAGACCAGAATACTAATTTTTTTCACCAATATGCCTGTTACAGGAGAAATCGCAAGCATATATGGGAGATATTAGATACCAATGGGATTTGTCACACTGGTTAGGAGGTTATAAAAGAAGAGGCAATGAATTATTTCAGTAATTTCTTCAAGGCACAGCAACAACAAACAACAACAGAACAAGTCATATTAGTTGGACTCTTCTCCCGATTGGTAAATGATGAAGAAGCAATCGCCCTACATTTCCCAGTCAGCATAGATGAATTGAGAGAGGTTTTATCTCTGTTTAATAAAGATAAGATTATGGGGCCCAATGGCTAGACAATTGAGTTCTTCACATATTTCTTTGATCTAGTGGGAGCCGACCTCTTAAAGATGGTCGAGGAATCGAGGAAGAAAGGACTGATTGCAGGGGGCCTCAATTCAACCGTTATTGCCCTTATCCCAAAAACAAATAAGCCAACTACCTTCAGTGATTACAGACCCATTTCTGTTTGCAACCTTTGTTACAAATTGATTACAAAAATCATAACAAATCGTATCAAACTGATCCTGTCCAGATCACTCTCTGCAGAACAAATTGTCTTTCTGAAGGGAAGACATATACATGACGCCATTGGTACTACACATGAATGCCTCCACAACATTAAAAAAAAAAGAGAAAAAAATCACTTATTCTGAAGTTGGATCTACAAAAATCATATGATTGTATTGACTGGGATTTGCTAAGGATGATCTTAATTCAAGTGGGTTTTGGGTTACAATTCACCAATTGGATTATGAGTTGTGTTTCTACATCAACTTTTATTGTATTAATAAATGGTGAAGCTACAAAATTTTTCAGAAGCAGTCGCAGATTACGACAGGGATGCCCTTTATCCCCTATGTTGTTCATATTGGTATTGGAGGGTCTTAGCTTAATATTAAAACAAAGAAAAGTGACAGGAAACCTAGCAGGCATAAAGGTATCTAGAATGATAAGGATCCTTCACATTTTCTTTGTGGACGACATTTTAATCATGACAAATGCTACTATTTATGAATGGTAGAAATTGATAGAATCATTAAATTTTTCTACAAAGCATCGAGCTTAAAGGTAAATGAACAAAAATCAAATGTTCTTTATGAAGGGTTATCAGATGTGGACTTAGCTCTATACAGGACAACTCTCCCTTATAAATTTACAGAACTATCTACTGGTCTTAGATATCTGGGTTATTATTTGACTACAAGGCTGCAAAAAAGTGTTGACTGGAGCTGGTTGTTATCAAAGATGGAAAAACAAATTGACCTTTGGTGGAATAGATGGTTATCTTTGGGGGGACGATTTATTTTAGTGAAATCTACTCTAGAAAGTCTGCCAATATATTGGATGTCGTTGGTGACCATCCCCGGCACAATTTTAAACAACATCAAAATTTTAATGTATAATTTCCTTTGGAGAGGAAACATAGACTCTTTTCATTACCATCTTTGCCGATGGGACACACTATCAAAACCAAAGAAATTTGGAGGTTGGGGTTTCCGCAATATTATCCACTTCAGTAAATCATTGGCAAAAAATACACTCTGGAGGGTTTTAATGAGAGATGGCATTTGGCATGATGTAATTAAAGAGAAATATATACCTTCAACCACTATTACAAACTAGCTCAGATCGCCAAGTTTCAACTTATCAGCAGTATCAAAAATCTGGAGTGGCCTCCTAAAATAGATACACTTGATCACTCAATGGCTTAGTTGGATTCTTGGTTCGGGACATATTGTTTCTCTTGGAAGAGACAACATCCTAGGAATGGGTGATAGATCCTTTCTTTCTCCAGAGCTTGTTTCATTTTTAAGACAGAATAATATTTTTGTACTCTCCTAGGCTAGAAACATCACCGTACCAAGTGAACATTCGACTAGTTGGGGACTTGGGACTGACGGGAACACTGGCTGCAGAATGTGAAAATTTTCATTTGGCCCTCATTAGCTCAAGTGCTTCCATTCAAGACCGTGATGATTCTTTAATGTGGATAGGGGGAGACCATTCAGGGTACCTCACTGTAAAGAACATCTACATGGCTCCTCTTACAACACAGGGTTTCTCGAGAATTGATGGTTGGAGACTAAACTTTTGGAAATGGGAATTACAACTAAAAATAAAATTGTTCATATGATTGGCAACAGAGGGCAAGATATTAACTTGGGACATACTACAACAAAAAGGCTGGGAAGGCCCAAGCCAATGTCTATTATGCAGAGCGAAAATGAAAACATAAGCCATCTCTTCATAAGTTGCATTTTCACTAAATCTATCTGGGAAAGATTAAATACAATCCTAAATTTCAAAGGAGTTTGGATAGGATCTTCGTTGTCAGATTGTTTTAAATCCTAGATAAAGGAGAAATCTGACATTACATATCTTTCAACCCTTATCTATTGGTATACTTAGCTGGAGAGGAACTCTGCAAATTTTGAAAATAATGCCCCTTCTTTCCTCTCGGTGATTACCAAAACTCTTGGCCCCCTTAGAAGAAAAAATGTTTCCCAAAAACCTATACAAGATCGTGCATGTTTGATCTCTCAATGCGCTGGAAACACTCTTGCATGTTTCGATGGTGCTGCTTGGGCTTATGGCAAACAATATGGAGTGGGAGTGTAATAAAAACACCAGAGTCAAATATTTATAGATGGGTTATGAATTGCGGTGTGGGAACAAACACAAAAACAAAACTTATGGGTGTTTGGGCTACATTGACACTGGAAAACCACCTATCAATACAAAAACTCCATGTTCTGGGGGATTAAAATGTGGTCATTGAGTGGCTAACAAAAAAACGTAGACTACAAGCTTGTGCAATCGAGGGATGGAAAATAAAAAATTTGGACTTAATTAAATATTTTCATGAGATCAACTTCCAACATATATACATGGATCACAACAAGGAGGAGGACACATGATCAAAGAAATCATCACTGAAACCTGAAGGCAGAATCACTTATTACAACTGGCTTAATGGCTTGGAGGATCCTAGGAAGCACATCTATCTTTTCTAGCTCTGTTTCAATCTTGGAAAAAGTCTTTTTTTTGGATTTTTGTCTATCTCCACGTGAATTTGATGTAAACTATATGATAAGCCACATATTGGCTTGGTCCTGTTGCTAGCTAACTTGCCTTTTTGGACTAGGACAACATAGATTATATAATTTTTTTGTGAAAATCTGAAGTTATGTGAACAACTTTGTCATGGAAAGTCCCTACATGATTTCTTATATGGATCTTTTGTTGGATTACTGTGAGGGGGGGTGACTCAGTAATATAGCAATTTAATCCTTTTTAACCATATAATCCAAGTGTTATATCAATGTAGCATTATCATCCTATAACTGCAGAGTAAATAAGAAATGAATAGATGAACAATCATACACATACACAGTACACCATTGTTTTACATAGAAACCCAAAGTGGGAGAAAACCACGAAATGATTTTTCTTATATGTCTTGAAGAATTACATTCATTGGAAGCACTAACTTCCTTTTTTTACTAGTTACAACTAGAAGGAGGCTCCAACCCCCTTGTTTCTTAGGCTTCAACCTAAAGGAAGGAAGCTCCAACTCCCCTATTCTCTGGCTACAACCAAAACGAGGCTACAACCCCCTATGTTCTCCAGCTACAACTGGAAGGTGGCTACAACCACCTGTCCTTGCCCCGTCCAACCGCACTGAAGTAGAAGTAGAATGATGGAACCACTGTCACACTATCAACATGAGATATACCACTGTAAACCTATACCAATAAACATGAACCATGCATCAACCTGCACCTCAACCTGTACCATAAACACGTGCATAAACCATGCACCAACCTGTAATCAACATGTACCATAAACAAGTTCATCCAACCATGTACCAAATATGTACCAATCATGTGTCAACTACTCATCAACTATGACTCATCAATCATAATAATAATAATAATAATAATCTTTTTTTAAGGTCACGGCCAAGTCACCACACCAAATTGGTGTATGAGACCCCCTTGTTTTTGGGACAAGGGACTCCCCTTCGCCCAACGATTTGACTGGTAAAGTCTACGAAGGTATACATACCCTACCCCCCTCTGGATTTGAACTTGTGACCTCTTAAGAGGAAAAACAGGTTATTAACCATTAGGCCCACTCAGGTTGTCCATCATCATCAACTATACACCTCATGTATGTGCCAACTCATCAACTACTTGTCTCAACCATGTACCCAACATGTACCTTAACCAAAATCCCTCATCAATTTCATCATCCAAATATGATTTGTAACTCTATAATAGACTTGATGTATATGATCACATACCTGCAAACCTTACTTAACTTTAACAACAAGAGACTAGCATTTTCATCAAACTTTTCTTTAGTCTCACATGACTAGTTTTGGATTAGTCCACAACCCTAAATTGAAATAATCATAACTATGCACTTGTAATGAATAATGATATGAAACTGACATACAATGTTTCTCAGTGTGTTTTATGCAATTCCTCCAAGTGTCACTACTTGGAACCTCTCAGAAAGGAGTTATAGCAAAAATGGCATACCTTACTGAATTCTGGTTTATTCTAGAGAGCGACTTTGTAGAGCGTTCCCCACACATAATATTTGTTGAATCGATCTAAAAATGTTACACATCCTACTACAAACTGTACTCTAACCAACACATTTGGTCTTACTAGATTTGGATCTGTTATGAAGAAGTTATGACGTTTTTACCTGAAACACATGTTTTAGACTAGTTTCAGGACTAGCCACAAACCTTATTTTCCACGGAGTGTAACTCCAAAAATACAACTCTCCACAAGATGGATTTTTTATCATAGATACTTGGATATGTTTCCTCAATGGCCTATCAATTTCACGGTCTGAATCATTCTAGAAAAAAATTGTTTTGAAAATGGTGAGATGACCTGTAAATAACATACCTTAGAAAGCATCATCAAAAGAATTTATCCTCCCTTGAATTACGACCTTCTTTTCTTCACCTTCCCTTTGAAATTTGTCTTAGATGTCATTTGGTTACCTTAGTCACCTACAGATATTCAATATTCTCAAGTGTGATATGAACTGAGAGAGCCTTGCCTCTTATTTATACTCTCCATCTTCTAGGTCACTTAACCCATTTACTTAACCTATTTCTAGGTCACTTAACCCATTTCTAGGCCACTTAACCTATTTTCCTCATTTTTAGGGTTAACCAATTTCCATAATTAGAAAGTTCTCCATTACTTTATCATTTAAATATTCCTCCTTGACTTTGTCACCTCACTTTATCATTTAAATAATCTTCCTTGATTTTGTCACTTCACTTTATTATTTAAATAATCCTTCTTGACTTTGTCACTTTACTTTATCATTTAAATAATAATTTTCTTCTTTGCAAGTTCTTTGACTTATTTGACCTTTTGGGGCTTCAAGCCAATAGATGAGTGTCCTCCAACTTCATAAGGCCATAACTCTCAAACCGCGAGGAGTTATGTAGCGTTCCACATACCACCAGAAATGGCATGACATGTACTATCTATATAGAATAGTATTAATTTCAAATATATTAAAACTCATGCCATTATACATGAAACAAACTTGGGTCCATTACCCAAACCTTTGTGCTACTAGAATTTTTTATCGAACTTTCTTCCAGGGTTGACATCAATGACAACCAACCTTAATCAACAATCTCTCCCTTTGGCATTGATGGAAACACTCTGATGCAATACTAAAAGTAATATCACTCATGCTCCCCCTGGAAACATGCCTCTATCCTCTACATCTCTGTGACCATTTCTCCCCCTGGAACCATGCCTCTGTCCTCTACATATAATGAATCTCTCCCCCTTTGTCATCATTGGAAAATGTATTTTTCCATCTAGGGTTCCCCCCCCTGACTGAATTGTCCTCTTTATGGTGCTTCCTCATGTGCATCTAAGACATATAAGATAATCATTCAAAAGAATTCATTTTGGAGTAGAATTAAATTCGATTCTTTGGCAAAGATACTAAAAGGCTTCCCGTGGAAGTGGTTTTGTAAATATGTCTGCCACTTGTTCTTTTGTGCCCACATACTCAACTCTGATGTTCTTTTCTGCAACTTGTTCCCGTAGAAAGTGATACTTGATTGGAATGTGATTCGTCTTGGAGTGCATCACCAGGTTATTTGAGATACTGATGGCGCTTGTATTATCACACTAGATTGGAATGGGCTCATCATAATCAACCTGTATATCTGTCAAAGTTTGTTTCATCCAAAGAACCTGTGTACAACATGTTGTTGCTGCATTATACTCTGTCTCGGCTATAGATAGAGATATTGATGATTGTTTCTTTCTTAGCCATGATACTAAACACTCACCCAAGTAAAACGTTGCTCCACTGGTGCTTCGTGTAGAGAAAGTGTGCATTCTTCATTGCTATATTGATCTTGCTTTCTTATCCATGTCCTTTTCCGAGTTTCCTTTCTGTGACTGTTGTTATTCTGTTGTGGTTCTCTAGGAGGGGTTGTCATTCTGTAATCTTTGGCCATGTGTCCAAAATTATTACATTTGTAACAATCCACTTCAGTGTTCAAAGATTCAAACTTATTGTAACTTCTTCTCTGTGTTTCACTAGGCCTTTTTGGATAACCCCTTTTTGTATGACTTTCAAAGTTGTTTGTGTTCCTGTTGTTAGCTCTGCAATTCACAACTTTATGTCCAAAATTATTACATGCATAACATAAACCAAAAAAGATAGTTTGATACCTGGAAGTTGAAGATCTTCTGAAAGGAGGTAATCTTATAAATTTCTCTTCTTCCTGAGGCCTATCTGTCGTTGTTGATTCTAGAATCTGAATCTTCTCGGTGGAGGAGTGTCCCTGTAATCTTCCTTTTAGATCTTCCTATCCCCCTTGATTGTTTATGCATAGCTTTTTGGATATGTTTCTTGCTTTGTTGTTTTGGAGCTTGATCCTTTTTCTGTTTGATTGTATCCAAGTTCGGACTTGTCATGATGAGATTTTTTACTGTTGATAATGTCATCCAAAACTTTTGAGTTGTTATGCATGTTTTTCTTTTGAAGATCCTTTCTTAATGTGACAATCTCTACTTCCAAATTTCCAATGATCTTGTATTTTTCTTCTAGTTGTTCTTTGAGTGCTTCTTCAATTCTTTTATCTTCTTCTATTTGAACCTTCAAATTTGTGATCATTTGTTCTAGTTCTTGAGTGTCTTCTTTCTTGTCTAGTTTTGCTTGTAGTTTCTTGTTTTTTTTCTTTTATCTTATGATAACTTCTATGGCACACATTAATTCCTCTCGGTAGTCAACTTCTGCCTCTTCAATTTCTTCTTTGAATTCTTCATATTCTTTTTTGGCTTCTTCATATTCTTCTTCAGAGTCTTCTACTGCCATGAATATAACTCTTTCTGTCTCACTATCACTAACTTCATCTTCATCTAATGATGAGATGTCTTCTTTGGTGCATAATCTTTTCTTGAAACCTTTCTTTGTGGTTCTTTTTCCTTTATATGTTTATTTTCCTTTTGAGTAACGTTCATCATTTCTCTTTTTCTTATAAGGACATTTGTTAGCAAAATGACCAATACCATCACAATTAAAACAAATTAAAGGAAGATTACCTCTATACCTATCGTCGGTTCCCTTGTTCAGTCTTTTGA
This sequence comes from Picea engelmannii, assembly GCA_009831015.1. Taxonomy (NCBI): domain Eukaryota; kingdom Viridiplantae; phylum Streptophyta; class Pinopsida; order Pinales; family Pinaceae; genus Picea; species Picea engelmannii. Next base: position 176,286 of record ML819570.1, read on the forward strand.
CAAAGTTGGCCACTTCTTCATCATCTTCTGAGACGTCACTGTTGCTGCTATGTTCTTCTTTTTTCCTTCCCTTTTTCTTTGAATTTTTGGATGCTTTGAAGGCTGCTTCTTTTATATCTAGATTTTCCTGTTCAGCTCTCATTTCATATGCTGTGAAGATTCCATGTAATTCGTCCATGCTTATTTAGTTTAGATCCGATCTTTCTTCTAGTGCTGATACCTTAGGATCAAATCTCATAGGAAGAGATCTTAGTACTTTTTGAACAATTACAGATTCTTCGATTTCTTCTCCCAATCCTATGATTGCATTTACTATTTCATCAACTCATAAAAAGTAAGCTGCAATATTCTCATCTTCCTTCATCTTAAGTTGTTCGAACTGACCTCTGCAAGTTTGAAGCTTTGTTGCTTTGACTTTTGAATCTCCTTCATAAATATTTTGAAGTTTGTCCCAAATATCTTTAGCGGATTTAGAATGTGCAACTTTGGTGAATATTGTTTCACTAAGACCATTCAGAAGTGCATTTTTGGCTTTGGAATTATTCTGACCGAGTTTCATTGATTTTTCATTTGTTGGCGGAACTACTGGTGTTGTGTATCCCTCTACAATTTATTGCCAAATTTCAAATCCACGTGCCTGTATATATGGTTTCATCCTTATGCTCCAAAATCCATGCTTATGTCCATTGAACTGTGGTATTCCATTTTTATACAAGTTGTTGCTCTCCATGATATACCTTTCAGTGGTTAAATTGATTTCTGAAGGAACCTGCTATAATACCAATTGTTGGATTACTGAGAGGGGGGGTGAATCAATAATAGAGCAATTTAATCATTTTTAACCATATAATCCAAGTGTTATATACATGTAGCATTATCATCCAATAAATGCAGAGTAAATAAGCAATGAACAAACGAACAATCATACACATACACAATACACCAGTGTTTTACATGGAAACCCAAAGTGGTAGAAAACCACAGAATGTTTTTTCATATATGTCTTGAAGAATTACATTCATTGGAAGCACCAAATTCCTTTGTTTTCCAGCTACGACTGGAAGGAGGCTCCAACCCCCTTATTTCTCAGGATATAACTTGAAGGAAGATCCAACTCCCCTATTCTATAGCTACAACCAGAAGGAGGCTACAATCCCCTATGTTCTTCGGCTACAACCGGAAGGTGGCTACAACCACCTATGCTTGCCTCGTCCAACCGCCTTGAAGTAGAAGTAGAATGATGGAACCATTGACACACTATCATTGTGAGATATACCACTATAAACGTGTACCAATAAACCTGAACCATGCATCAACCATGCATCAACCTATACCTCAACCTGTAATCAACCTGTACCATAAACAAGTGCATCAGCCATGCATCAACCTGTACCAAACAACCTGCAATCAACATGTACCATAAACAAGTGCATCCAACCATGTACCAAGTATGTACCAATCATGTTTCAACTACTCATCAACTATGACTCATCAATATGTACCAAAATCATCAACTATACACCTCATGTATGTGCCAATTCACCAACTACTTGTCTCAACCATGTACCCAACATGTACCTTAACCAAAATCCCTCATCAATTTCATCATCCAAATATGATTTGTAACTCTATAATAGACCTGGTGTATATGATCACATACCTGCAAACCTTCTTTAACTTTAACAACAAGAGACTATCATTTTCATCAAACTTTTCTTTAGTCTCACATGACTAGTTTTGGATTAGTCAACAACCCTAACTTGAAATAATCATAACTATGTACATGTAATGAATAAAGATCTGAAACTGATATACAATGTTCTTCATTGTTTTTTTTTAAATTCCTCCATGTGTCACTACTTGAAACCTCTCAGAAAATGAGTTATAGCAAAAATGACATACCTTGTTGAATTCTGGTTTATTCTTGAGAGAGACCTTGTAGAGCGTGCCCCACATGAAATGCTTGTTGAATCGATCTGAAAATGTTACATATCATACTACAAACTGTACTATAACCAATACATTTGGTCTTACTAAATTTGGATATGTTATGAAGAAGTTATTGTGTTTTTACTCGGCACGGATGGTTTAGACTAGTTTTAGGACTAGCCCCAAACCCTATTTTCCATGGAGTGTAAATCCAAAAATACAATGACCCACAAGATGAATTTTTTATCACAAATACTTGGATATGTTTCCTCAAATGTCTATCAATTTCACGATCTGAATCATTCTAGAAAAAAAAGTTATTGCAAAAATGGTGAGATGAATGATAAACAACATACCTTGGAAAGCATCATCAAAAGAATTTATCCTCCCTTGAATTCTGGCCTTCTTTTCTTCACCTTCCCTCTGAAATTTGGCTTAGATATCCTTTGGTTACCTCAGTCACCTATAGATATTCAATATTCTCAAGTGTGATATGAAATGAGAGAGTCTTGCCTCTTATTTATACTCTCGATCTTCTAGGTCACTTAACCTATTTCTAGATCACTTAACCCATTTATAGGTCACTTAACCTATTTTCCTCATTTTTAGGGTTAACCACTTTCCATAATTAGAAAGTTCTCCATTACTTTATCATTTAAATATTTCTCCTTGACTTTGTCACCTCACTTTATCATTTAAATAATCTTCTTTGATTTTGTCACTTCACTTTATTATTTAAATAATCCTTCTTGACTTTGTCACTTAACTTTATCATTTAAATAATAATTTCTTCTTTGACCTTTTGGGGCTTCAAGCCAACATATGAGGGTCATCCAACTTTTTAAGGCCATAACTCTCAAACTGTGAGGAGTTATGCGACGTTCCACATACCACTAGAAATGGCATGACATGTACTATCCATATAGAATAATATTACCTTCAAATATATTAAAACTCATACCATTATACATGAAACAACCTTGGGTCCATTACCCAAACCTTTGTGCTACCGGAATTCGCTACCGAACTTTCTTCAAGGGTTGACATCAATGACAACCAACCTTAATCAACATCTTTGAAGATGTAAAAATTATATATGTAATACGATTGACTAAATTTTCTTTTTGGAAAAGAGAACTATTGATCTTAACTTGTAAAAGGATAGGACTCCATAGGTGCATAGTTATCTTATTGTGAAGAAAATAGTCAAACTTATAGTTTTTACAGTGATATTGCACAAGATACCAAGTAGGTCACGATATAGTTTTTGTTTGACGATGGCTTATAAATAAAGCATATTAATAATACATATTAATGATACATAGGCATATTAAGTGGGATTGTATAGTTATGAGACTTATGGGATTAAGTATATTCTATAAGATAATTAATAAATATTTATGGAGGCAATAGAACAAAAAAAGTGAAACAAGGCACATCGTCGTATATTTGGCTCAAATGTATATATATTCTATTACAAAATAATGAGTTGCAATAAATGGTATAAATTAAATTAGTTGGACATTTGTGGTAGATATTGATCTTACAAAAGCAATTGGTAGACAATTATGTGCCAAAGTGAACAATTGCATGGCCATTTACACCAAGCATAATTATGTACTTATTAAATACAATGTGTAAATATGTTGTTAAAGAGATAACTGTCAATTTCTTAAGGAATAACAAACTTCTGTGATTTCTAGAAATTCATCAACAATTAGGGTCATTGACACTAACACAATAAACTTTAATGAGCATATCTAACTAGTTATAATACCAAGTCAACTAGGAGATCCCATTGCCAATGAAAACAAATATGGAGTTGAGATGACATAATAATGTGCATGCTAATCTATGGTGATGTCACACGAACTAATAAGGAGTTCTATCTTCTTGCACATATAACATTCTTATTCCTAGAGTCTAATATCACAATGTTAATGATGTTAAAATGTCTAGTAAAACAACATTAATTATTCAAATCATAGATTCTAACAAACACATCAAATATGCAACAAAAATGAATATATTAAAAGGAAGTCTAATCACCCCAATGATGTATTATACTAGACTTTATACATAACTCATTTGGTTAGGGATGTTACATGATCCACAATCTAAGATTTGAGTTAAAATCTCCAAATGATGGTAAAATTAGTTTTCAAATTAAAATAAGATTATGTGATTTATCTAGCCTATATCCCTTTCCTTATTAATATTTTAATATAATAAAAAACATAGAATCATACATAGAATATTCATACATAACACAACAATATTGTTAAGGAGAAACAAGATGGGGAAGAAACTCTAATGTATTCCTCTACCCAAAATATGTCAACTAATAAGTCTTTACATGTGAAAACTTGCAATGACCTCTAGGATTCTACATACACAAGGTTGAATTAATAAAATCTCAACCCCTCCTACACATCTCATAGTTTATTTTTCCATGAAATTCTTATTGGCTATAGATCTATCTTTGTCACTATCACTTTCTCTACTCATAAGGAAACATTTACAATGTCTAGAAATTCAAGAAACTTAGTTGAATTATACCTTTTCTATAGGATCTCTTCTTTTGCATAGCAAATCCCCATGCCAATTTTGATCACTCAACCAATTTTCCAATCTCCAACCTGCCTTATGGATTCTTCTATTGTGTCTTTTATAGATTCAAGGGCTTCACCATTTAGACAGAAATACCAACCAACATTTATGTCAAATGGTCTCTACTTTTGATTATATCTCCCAAAGATTATGTCAATAATCAATTGATGACTGAAAAAAGGTATTGGGTCTAGCCTCTAGAGTCTTCCATCTTTTGTTCGCTTTCCTTTAGCAATAATCACTCTTTGTGTCTCCACAAACAAAAATAGTCCATCCTTCTTATAGATTTCCTTACCACAATAATCCTTTACAAGGCCTCATTGGGATCTTGTTCTATTTGCCTATAGTTTTAAGTCTTAGATAGGTATAAAATGGTTAAGAAATCATTTCTTCAACATTATCTTCTTCCCTTGGATGTTGCAAGATACTTCACCATTCTCACATTATCTTCTTCCCTTGGATTCTACAAGATCCTTAACCATTCTCTCCTCATTTTTATCTCCACCTTGTTACCCCCCATTCCTAAGGGTAACTAAGGAGATGATGTCTCGAGGCCCTCAAGTTGTAGACATGGAGTATTGAGAGGCGGATGAGTAGGAAAATCCCTCCACTCACAACACATCATCATTTGATAGATGGAAACAACATTAAACACACCATCTTGGCCCACAGAGCACAACAGGTCTTTCTCCATGAGGTAACAAGTCTAGTCTTATGGTAAGTGTCATTTTAATAATTGAACATGTTGTAAAATGTCCTTTCTTGATTTTGAAATCATTTGCTTGGAAATTATGCATTTTTCATCTTTTCACCTTGGTGGTTGACATTTTGTCCTAGTAAGTGGGTCACCCTTGGGAATAGGGTTGCTACTAGGTGGTCTCCTAGAAGGGTCATCGTACCATTCCTGCACATACTTATCACTTTCTATACTTCTTCCCTTTTGTTTCCTCATCTTTTGGGTTTTTGAGCATATCAACCCAACAAGGGCTTGTACCTCATCTCATGGGAAGAATGGGTTGAAGGCCCGTAGGCTTATAGCTGGCAAAAGCTAAAATCCAAAATTTGATCCTCTAGATGCTCGCCCTAATGGTCTTGAGAGAAATGAAATGCTTCTCCACAAAAAAATAAGGACCTATAAAATAAAACACATAACTAATAAATGTCCCTCTTATTGAGGGAATGCACTTGCGCTGTCTTTTACTTTCCCTTGAATATGGAACTCAACAGGTTCCTAGCTTCAAGTGGAATTGCAATACTCTTTACTTTCCCTTGCATATAGTACCCAATGTTTGGACCTTAATCAATTCATGGTAAATAAAAAGGGTTGGAAAAAGGTTGCATTGAAAACAAGGATGCAACACACCCTCTACAAAGGCACCCATAAATGAGACAATATGAGCCCTTGTATGTCAAGAAACCCCATGCCCAAAAGTTACACCCCCACCCAGCTCATACTCTTTTACATGAATCAGGAAGGATCTTCTTGGGAAACACTCCTGGACTTTGGGAATGATCTACCTAATAGGTCACCATGGCAACCCTCCCATAATTAAATTTAGCAAGTTGTCTAAGGTCTTTGAGAATTTGTTTATTTTGAAAAGGGGGGATTTGATGCACATGTTTGGGTGGTTCTTTTATTATATATGGATTGCTTGGCATGATACTTGTGAATTGTGGACACTTGGAGGGAGAATTTGATTTTCTTTGCAGGGACTTTCCAGGTGAAAGTCTTTTTGTGAAGACACACGGTTACTTGGACCTTCATAGGGGCATGAAGCCCACAGGTTGGATTGTGTGGCCCTCCCATTGGACACTTGGGAGGATGAATGTTTCCATTGGAGGAACTTGGATTCCATTCGATCGTTACATGATAGCCCCTTGCACCTCAATGTTGGCCTTGGAAGGCCTAAAAAACATCATCTTCTATGCCTTAGACGCCACATGGAAGCTAGGGATTTTGATGGGTTTCTCATGGTTGATAGTGGTGTGACATGTTTTTATGGAGAGAGATACACTTAGCTTGCAATAGAGCACCTGGTGGCAGGGAACATGACCTTTGGAGGCCCAACGATATTCACCAAAGGGCCCAACGTTCTCTAGGAGGCTTAACGTCACCCTTTACGAGATGAAGTCATCCCTAAAAGGGGAAATTAATTTATGGATTTGTAATTTTAGGATGTAAAGGAAAAATAGGGAGGGTCGACCTCTCTAATTTGATGTTGACTTTTGGAAAAGTGGACAAATTGGTTTTTAGTGATCTTGTATAAATAACTCACTTGAGGATTACATTACTCTTGGATGAAATTTTCGCCCTACTTGGGAAAATCACTTTATCTCCCTATTGTGCTATGTGGATGCTACTACTTGTCTATTGGTGAAGGAATATAAGGAAGTATCTCTTGTTACTTGTCTCTTTGCTAGTGTGGTGGAATATTCTTGGTAAAAGAGGGTTTTTCTTGCTATCTCTTGGAATTGGTAGGGAATTTTTTGTAAAGTGTGTTATTTCTTCTTGTTTCAAGGTTATCTTTGTCTAAAACCTTGGAGGAGTATAAGGGCATACACCCTCCACCAAGATCTATCATTATTGTATTTGGATAAGTTGTCTTGCAAAGGTTGCTACAAGGATTAAAAGGGCTTGCACCCATGTAGATTTACCTTGCTAGATTTTGTTTTCTCTAGGGAGTAAAAGAGATTAAACCCATAGAGAAGTAACAAACCCTAGCTCTTACACAATAGACTCCATTAACCCAATTGATAAGGCACTAATATATTTGCATTGGAGATATAAAATCATTGCATTGGTATACATGAAATGTTGAGATATTGCAATTGTCTAAGTTGGAATTGATTCTATATGTTATTATCTTTCTTGTGCCCTAGGGGCATCTTGATTAGCCTAGTAATTCTCTTTGTTGTTACAAATTAATTCTGCAACCATTAGGGCTACTGCAAAATCATATTCTCTTCATCTATTGCTCACCATTCTACCACTAAAAATTGCTTGCAAGTTGCTATCATTAAACTACTTGTTATTGGCTATATTTTGGGTGGATTGTTTGTTGATTTTGGTGGCTAGAAGTTGTTGTTGTAGCAATTTCTTGCTACAACCATTTGGCTGTCATAAAAATTTGTTGATAACATCATATAACATCCCTCTTAACATCACCAAAGTCTTGCTTTATTCATTGGAATTTTATCTAGTCATTGCTAGCTTTGTTTCCATCATCTTGTACTTGATTTTGGTGGTTTGATTTGCAACTATTGATATCATTTATTTATGATCTATACATTTATATGTTGTTGCAATTTTGGGAAAGAAAGATTTCTTGTTGATTCCCCATTGGTCAAAGGCTCGGTTTATCATCATTTGTCTTATTCCAGGAAGGGCTAACATTGTTTTGCAAGTATCTAACACTTGCAACCATTTATCCTCTCATAAGATTCACATTCAAGCCTTTCTTTATCTCCAAACTTGACCTATAGGGGTGCTCATTCATCATCATCTCACTTTCCATATCAATCCCGCTACGGTCACCGAGATTCCCCCCTTATGGTGATTTCATCATCACTAAAGCGAGGGGAGTGTCTATCTAAGGTGACAATGGGAAAGTACTCTCGTAGTTGTCACACTTCCATGGATTGGGTTGGGATTTTCCCAAACTACAGATTGTGTAATAACATGTACCTCATCTTCTTCCTTTCACCTTCTCTTCTTTGTGAGAGTGCATGCAAGAATGCATATTCCCCAAAAGTAATAAAAATTCACCACTCTCATCAAATATCTCAACAACCTTCCCACAACCTTCCCACTCATCAAATATCTCAACAACCTTCCCACAACCTTCCCACTGACCACCAATAAAGAAAGTTTTCTTGAATTCTATATGGAGTTGGGCCCCTCCATAATTTACCAACATCTTTGAGCTTTATAGCCTATGGGTACTTTCAAAAATATCAATTTAAGGAAGGATCAATTATTGTTGTTTCCATAGTCTCTCCCTTGGGTCTTCAATGAACTTACCCTTTGAACAATGAATCTAGGTTGACATGACCCAATGAGTTAGATAATTATAGATTCAACAATATTTCTCTCTTCTCCAACACACCCATTCTACGAAAAACTAAAAATAGTTTGGAATGGTGGTGTTCATATATTTTCTCAATGAGTGATGAGGATGTTTCTCATAAATTAGATGTAGTATACAAATTTTTCTTTCAATTTGAACATTTTGAGTGTTTTTTAGGCTTTTTATAAATAGTTTTGAAATGAAGCCCATCAAAATTGGCATGGAGAGCATTGCATAGTCTATACATTTTAAAGGTTGAGTAATGAGCTACCATCACTTTTCCGCTATCAATGTGTCCCGTTAATGTAATCACTTTTTAATTTATCATATTTATAAATTTTCTTTATATTTTATATATGCTTATTATGAACACCACAACATGACAATAAATCAATCATAAATACATTTTTATCCATGTCATTGTTACAACACATTTTTTATCACACCATTGTTACAACACATTTTATCCTTTAAGAATGTCCAAAGTGTTCCCTTTACACATCTACCGCCCATCATGAATGCTTTAAAATAGTCAAATCTACAATATTTTTCATGAAAAAAGTGATATGAAAAAAAGATTCAAATTAATCTAAAACTAACACAATGAACTTGAACAATACACATCTACCAGACTACCACCCATCATAAATCTGTTAAAATATTCAAATCTACAATATTTTCGATGATAAAAGTGAAATGCGAAAAAATTCAAATTAATCTACACAACAAACTTGAATAAAGGGAAATTAAATGGAAGTATAACATGTTTGTATTCTACATATTACCACAAATCAACTTTGTTTGCTTAAAAATTTTCAAATCCAAAATATTTTCAATAAAGAAAAAGCAAATAATTGAAAAAAAATCTTAAATCCATAGGAATGTAAAATTGACACTATATTTTTGTATGAAAAGTAAGTAAGGGTTTCATATCTATCAAGTGATTTATCTTAATTATATATTTATAAGTATAGAGAGAGGTTAAATTCATTCAGGATATATTTATTTAATCTTACTGTTTTGTGGGTGATATGGTAGAGATTTTCTAGTTTTAACCATTTGACTTTGAGATTAGACCCATTTAGTAATATTGTTAATAATATTGTTGCACATAGATTAAGGAACATAGTAGGCTAACTAGGGAGCGACCAAGACCAATTTTTCAGGCAAAAAAATAGGCGGTCAGATTTTCAGGGGTAGTTTCGCTTTTGCCTCATTTTAAACCAATCCATGCTGAGAAAATCCATCAAAGTTCTGGATTGACTGAAAAT
>ML819571.1:3718-20241 GCA_009831015.1 Picea engelmannii
ATTTATTTAATTTCTTTTATTTGTTTCTCTAGGACTCTTAGATTGGCTAATGGAGCCATTAAACCCATCAAAATGAGTTACACCAAACGGCTTGGGTTATTTTGACAACCCCAGACCGAACTCGTTCTTCCAATCGACGGACGGTCATTTTCACCTGTCAGCAAATGGTGCTAGAAGGAGGGCTTGAATACAATTGATGGCACATGGAAGTTGCAAGACTCCTCCCCCACACACTCGCTCCCATATAGTAACACAGAGTCACTCTGAAAACAACATTACTTCTCAAACAACAACCACCTAAAACGATAATCTCCAGATTTCAGTTGATCCAGTAACACCAAACCCTCAAGGGTCTGACGTACAAGAAATCGTTCGTCAGTCACTTTTAAGGACACACAATGCTTTGGCCCGAATTAGACAACCTAGTAGGCCTCTCAATCAACCTTTAGATTTCTCGGATATCCGAGAGAAAGTTGAAGGCACTGGTCTACGTTTGGATCCTTCAGGAGATAATACCACATATCCCGACCACACCCCCACTCTTGGAGCCGGAGAATCTGGTATCCCACCTTCACCACCTCATTCATTTCCTTCCTCTTCAGGAGGGGAATCATTTGACGAAGGAAGTTCTTCATCTGAACCATCTCAGCCTTCAACACCACCTACGCATATGGAAAATCAAAACAATCCCACCAGACATTTGCTCGATCAAAATGTTGTGGTGATACCCAGACCCGAACACACGTTACCTAAACACCCGAAGAAATGGCTACCTAAATTTGATCCAAACTCTAAGAAAATCATCGAGGATCACATAAAGAAATTCATGCTATCCATTAGACTCTGAAGTGTAGAACATGAAGATGTAGTATGTAGACTCTTTCCTTGCACGTTTGAGGGCAATGCCTCTACATGGTATTTCGCCCAACAACCTCACACCATTGGATCGTGGGACAAATTCTAGTCCTATTTTTTTGAGAAGTTCGGAGATGATAAATCTCCTGAAGTCTTATTCATGGAACTCTCCAGCTTAAAGATGAACCCTAAGGAAAAAGTAAAAGATTTTAACCAAAGGTTCATCACGTTAAAAAATCGAATCCCCGTTGATTTAATGCCCGCAGAAAATCTCATTGTGGCATATTACACCAAAACCCTACACCAGAATGTATAAATTTGGATTAAAAGGTCTAAGAAGGCAACATTACTGGAAGCCTTTGAGGAGGCAAGCCAAATCGAAAAAGATATTTTGAGCCTAAAAGATAATATTAGTAATGAGGAAGAGATAATCCCATCTTCTAAGAAGAAAATAGAAATTATTCCTAGACCTCCCCAAACCAAAACTCAATCAGAGACCTCAGATTTAGAAAGTTTACAAAAGGTCATCCAAAAATGATCAAATCAAGTCGTAGACTTGAGGAGATCAGTTGAAGAAGCATCTTCAAGCAAAGGAACTTACAAACCTCCTTTTAGAAAACCTTTTCCCTCAAACTGACCAAACCCAACCCCTAAAGGTCTGAATTTTGAAAGCTTACAATACGCTATACTGACTATCCTTGAAGCACCTGATAACTTAGTCCCCCTTGAGAATTATGAAGATGTGGTTGAAGAAGAAACAATTGAAGAAGAGGAATCATCTCCCAATATCTTCAGGCATTTTTCCGACAGTATTTTTCAAGCCAATTTTGAAACTGTCCATCCTTGCAATACTAGAAGCAAAACTCAGAGTAAACCCTCTTCTGAAATAGGTATTAATGTGCCTAAAAAACAATTTAAACAAACTAAAACAAAACAGAATTTAATAGCCCCAAGTTTAGAATATGATTTGATCGAAGACCTAAAAAAACTTAGAGCTAATATTTTTGTTTAGGAACTTTTGAAATTTCCTTTTCTTCTGCAGAAAATGCTTCAGAACATTGTAGAAAACAACAAAAATAACAATCTGAACAATAATAAAATTGCAGAAATCAGTCATAAAACAACTCAAAACATCCCTACTAAAACAACACCTGAACCCTCACATAAAAGGGACCTCACTGAAAAAATTGTTTCAAATGTAGATAAAGTAATTTCAGGGACAACGGGTAGAAATCAGCAAAGTTCTGTTGTTAATACTTGCAAAAATGTCCCCCCTTTATTATTGAATTTTGAAATTTTCAATAGAAATGTACATAATTGCATGGTAGACTCTGGTGCATCATCAAATGTGATGCCTTTGTCTGTTTGCCAAAAAATCAATGCTGAAGTTCAACCTTCTAGTCTTAAAATCATTCAGCTCGATCGGACGAATGTTAAGGTAATTGGTGAATTAAAGAACGTACTTGTTAGGATATCCTCTAATCCTAAGGTTCACTAGATTATTGATTTCATTGTTGTTGATATCCCTGAAGTGTACAGTTTATTTTTAAGCATGGATTGGTCCGAACAGTTTCACAGATACTTCATGACAGACTCGTCTCATTTGTGGCTACCAGAGAATGGAAAGCCAAATAGAATTATGATTAATCATGAGCGTTACCTCAAGAACACCGTGACCAATTTGAATGACGCTAATGAACCATTTACTGCTTCCACTAATTCACTCGAAATGCAGGGAATGAACACCTTTTTCGGTAACTTCATGGCGGAAACTTCCATCATCACTGATCCAGAACAATTGTCAGAACTCATGACATGCACACAATCAGCAACTTTACCAAATGTGCCAAACATGGCCAATGAAGCTCACATATGGTCTCTCTACTTCAATGGATACAAATCTAAAGAAGGAGTTGGTGTAGGATGTGTACTCATAGACCCAGCAAGTAATAAAACTTTGATCGCCTATTGATTAGAGTTCGAATGTACAAACAACACTGCTGAATATGAGGCACTTCTACAACGACTCAAGAAAGAGGTAGATATAAATGTACAGAACTTAATGGTTTTTAGTGATTCAGAAATTGTGGTCAGATAGGTAAGAAATTCCATACATTACCTATCACCACACCTGAAAAGTTATCAAGCCGAGGTATGGAATCTAATGCACAATTTTTCCGCATTTAATATCAATTCCATTCCGAGATTAAACAATTCTGAGGCGGATTTATTAGCTAACGTCACTTCCAAACGCTTTCCTACAGAAGGTCTTTCTCCAAATGCATTTCCAATTGAGTTATTGTTTAGACCATCTGTCCCAGACAATGTCACTAACTGGAGAGTGTTCGATGATGATCAACAAATCATTAGTTTTTTTCACATGGAGGACACTTTCCGAGGTGCAGTTATTGATGAAGGAACCCACGATGAATATCTCCACAATTTTACGGTAATATCAGACTTGAGGTCTCCCAAATCAACATCAGATCTGTTAAATTATATCCCTAAATCCGTGGTAAGATTAGAAAATTTTTATGATTTGCATGAAAAATTTAGGAAATCAGTGATTTGTAAAACAAACAGTTCTTCCTTGACCCATGAAAAAGTAAATCTAGGAACTAAAGATAATCCACAATGTATTAATCTGGGAACAAGATGTTCCGAGCAAAAAAGGTCAACCTTTATAAAACTGTTTAAAGAATTCAAGGATGTCTTTGCTTGAACATATGATGATTTAAAAACTTTTGACCCTAACATTATACAACACATCATCCCCATGAAACCCAGACTCAACCTTTTCAGCAGAAGCTGAGAAAGATGCACCCTAAGCTTGAACCGACGGTCAAGAAAGAACTAAACAAACTATTGAATGCAAAGATAATCTTCCCAATGAGACACACACAATGGGTATCTAATCTTATCCCTGTAAGGAAGAAAAGTGGCAAAATTCGACTCTGTGTCGATTTTCGGAACTTAAACTGAGCGCCTAAGAAAGACAATTATCTTGTTCTTCCAATGGAACAAATTCTCCAGCAGGTATCCGATTCTAAAAGATTGTCACTGCTAGACGACTTTTCAGGGTACAACCAGGTCCTCATGTCTCCCCTAGACCAGTTAAAAACCACTTTTTGTACCCTATGGGGTACTTACGCCTACAGAAAAATGTCTTTTGGGCTTATAAATGTCGGGGCCACTTTACAGAGAGAAATGGATATTTCTTTTCATGGTCTCATCAATCAATCCATAGTAGTCTATCTTGATGACGTTGCTATTTTCTCCAAAAATAAGAAAGATCACTTATCTCATCTTAGGTCTATCCTACAATGATGTTGTAAGTACGAAATATATCTAAATCCTAAGAAGTCTATCTTTTCAGTGGAACAAGGAAAAATTCTCAGATTCATAGTATACAGTGATGGGATGATCATCGATCCTGAAAGAACTCAAGCCATTGCCAAACTTCCTCCCCCCTCCTCCAAAAAATCTATGCAATCTTTTCTAGGTCAAATAAATTTTGTTAGAAGGTTTGTCCCGAGTTTTTCGGAAATGGTAAGGGCATTGCAAAACTTAATCAAAAAGGATGTTCAGTATCATTGGGGACCATAGGAAAATCAAGCTTTTGACTCCATAAAAAAATCCATAGTGGAGGCTCCCTCCCTAATGAACCCTGATTTTTCACAAGATTTCACTCTTTATACGTTCGCCTCTGATCGATCTTATGTCGTTGTGTTGAGACAAAAGAATGTTGAAAACAATGAAATCCCCATTGCATTTATGAGCTCAGCCTTCAAGGGCATCGAGCTTAATTACCCGACTGTATATCAACATTTTTACACTATTTTTAAAGCAATAAAACATTTTCGATCATATCTACTGAAATCTAGAACTAAATTCATTGTGCCTTACCCTGCTGTCAGAAATTTGTTAGTACAAAAGGAACTGAGTGAAAAAAGGGAAAACTGGATGACATCGTTACAAGAGTATGACCTCGAAATTACCCCTGCACAAATTTTCAGAGGCCAAGGTCTATGTAAATTAGTGGTTGATTCAGTTGAAGAGCGGCATAGTCAAATTAATGTTTTAACTAAAAATCAACATAGTAAAAGTCAAATATGTTGTGCACAAGATGTTGTTGATTCTTGATTTGATGACATTAAGTTTTATCTAACACACGATTCTGCTCCTCGCCACCTCGATCCAAAAAAGAGAAGAGCATTAAGACTAAAATCTGCACCTTTCCAGCTGGTAAACGACATATTATTCCGTAAAAATTTTGATGACGTCCTTATGCGTTGTCTAGAAAGAGATGAAGCAGATAAAGTATTATCTGAACTGCGTACAGGAGAACCTAGTGGGCACTTCGGTGGAGACACTACTACTCACAAATTATTAAGAGTAGGGTACTATTGGCCCACGTTATTCAAAGATGCCCATACATTATGGCGTAAATGCATAATCTACCAAAAGGCTTATGGACGAGTATAGAAGGCAGCGTTTCCACTGCAACTTGTTTCGGTAGATTTTCCTTTTCAGTAGTGGGGTCTTGACATCATAGGGCCTATTAACCCCACTTCCTCGCAACATCATAAATAAATCATTACAACGACGGACTAGTTTACCAGATGGTCTGAGGCTACACCATTAAAAGTGGTAAACACCAATCAGGTAATATCTTTCCTTAATTCAAACATCATTACTCGATTCGGTATTTCTGAATGTTTGGTCTTCGATAATGCTTCCTTTTTTTTATCCCTCGATATGAGTGCTTTTTCTTTAGAAAAAGGGATAAAATTAAAATATTCTGCCAGCTATTACCCCCAATGAAATGGCCTAGCAGAAACAACAAACAAAAACCTGATCAAAATCATCAAGAGGACAGTTTCCGAAAACCACAAAAACTGACACACGTGCTTTTTAATGCAATCTGGGATGATAGGGTGACTCTGAAAATCGTTGTTGGTAATTCCCCCTTCTTTCTCATCTACGGAAGAGAAGAAATTATCCCTCCTCATTTCATGCTTCCCTTGTTGCAATTATCACAAAAAGTTCAGGAAGAGGATTCCCCTCCTCTTGAAAGTCACATTAACACTTTGTTGAAACTAGAGGAGGTGAGAACACGAACAAAAGAAAGACTGGATCAGCATCAACATAATGTTAAAAGATGGTTCGATTCAAGTTCTTCCTCAGATAGGAATTTTGAGTTGGGAGATCTGGTTCTCAAATGGGATAAACCTCATGAAGGAAAAGGGGAACATTCCAACTTCCAGAATCCATGGTTAGGACCTTTCTTAATCGCTAAAAAACTAGGTCACATCTCTTTTCGCCTGCAGAATTTAGAGGGACAGCTAGACACCTTCCCGATGAACGACCAAGCTCTCAAAAGGTATTTTTCATGACAAGTCCCAGATGCATCTTTTGTACATATTTTTTTGTTTTGATTTTATTTTGATTTCTGCTTCATTTTATTTGTTTTCATTTCTTTCTAGTTAAAACATGCATGTACCATAGTTTGGTTCAAGGAGGGAAAGTAGAATGTCTCATCTTAAACAACAGTCGAGGACTGTCAGAGCATTAATTGTTGTAATTTCCTGAAACAAGGACTAGCTAAAGAAGTTTTTTCATTCACATTTGATTTCATGGTTTCACTTTAAAATTATGAGCAGACACGACTCTCGTTAAAGATTTTTACGTTGTTCCTGATTTTAAAGAAAGAAACTCAAGTATGCCTTCCTGTCCTTGAAGGATTAGTTTCAACAAGAAACTAATTTCAGATCATAATGAAGGTGATTAAGAAAAAAAAATTAAAGGCTGAAAAATAACAAATGTCCCAAAGAATGAAATTTTCAGCATCACCCCACTCTTCTAAATATCTATAAACTATATCAGATTGTGAATAATTGTCTTGTGAGTTATGGGAAGTGTTTGTAAACCCGTCGAGATACCGAACAGGTCTACTCACAGCGGGTAAATTCATGCATGATGCCAAGACAACTTTGTCGGGGTGCTGAACAGGCTTGCTAGTAGCGAAGCAATGTCGAGTTAAAGAAAATTATCAGGTATAAAATTTTGATATTTGCCTCTCTTTCTGAACTGAAATTCCTGGACAGGGTAGAGGCATCAGAGTGGGTTAATTGACATCCCTTCTGAGGCTATGGATGCCTGCTAGCAGTAGTGTCCCTATCAACAGTATCAAAGCCATTGACTTGAACATCGTTGCTCTCATTATTTTAAATTTTGTCACCAGATTTCATTTTTAACAGGAAGATATTTGAGGCAGGAATGTGTAAGGATCCTTGGAGTGCCTAACATCCTTCAACTAGTTTTGATCTGTAATCTTTCTAAATGTTCCTAACATGAACTCTCAATGGCGTAGAGATAATTGCTTCTCCCAGTGAGTCGCCATTGTTGGCAGCTCCACATATTTTTTTTTTACCTTTTAAAATCAACAAAGAAAAGTCCTTGTAGCTACCTATGCTTTATCGCAAGTATTTTTGTTTGGAGGTGAATTTTTGGCGATAAGAGGATTGTGTCGATTGTTCATTTTCTTTTTGTTTTCATGCTTCATTCATGACTGAAAGCATGAATGAAGCATTACAATCGTGATGCTAAATGTATCTAAAGTTTATGTCTCAAGAAGGGTTGATGTTCTTGCAGGTCTTTTGATGAGTATTGATTGCTTTGAAGTCTATCATATATCAATAAAAATTTTGTTGCTCATCTGATTATGAGATATATCTTGAGTTTTTGTTAATACACCAAGAATGGATTACAACTATACTATGTCTACATTTCGTTATGATTCTTGGTAGACCTTTTCTTGTCATTATGCTTTGTTTTGCAAAACATCTCTTCTCCTAACCTTATAAAATCAACTCCACCCTTTGCGCAATGATGAAATATGAATGCACCCAGTCATATCTTGTACTTTGTTGGAGGTGGCAGTCTAAAATCGATAGATCCATCATTTCAAGTTAAGTCTTGGGCTTCTTTCTGTACTCTTGGAAATTCATTACACAAAGCACCCGATTTTTGTATGAAACCCCTCATGCCTTCATTTAATCGCGCCAGGGTAATAGTGGGTTTTGTTCCTTTGGTTCTTTTCCTAATCTCTTCTGTTTTTGAAACCCTCATGCTTACAGTGATCTCTGTCTGCCTTCATGACTGTTGGTTTGAATACATATGGCCCCCATCGTCCGTGTCGAACCAAATGGTTCACAAACCCTACTTCTATATGACGATGCAAGAAAAGACCTTAAGAGTCAAGGCTAGCTTGAGTTTCTCAAAAAATTCCAAGGTTACAAATTGCAAGCAACCTGGGAGTTTTCCCTCTCTTTTGATAGATGCCGAGCCAAAGTGGGTGACGTTCAAATCGAAATCACCGAGGAGTTTTTGAGCCAGGAAACATGTCTTCCCCTTAGCGAGCAAAAATGGTTTAATAATTCCAAATTGGAGGAGGTGCCCTGGAGTTTGTTCTTTACCTCTCGAAAAATCCAGTGTTGTGATAAAGGTATGCCTATATCTCTGTTAAAGATTAGGTGGCACGATTTATTGGAAATCTTAAGACAGTTCGTTACATTTGAGGATCTCTTCAGCCTCGTTTTTCTTTACCACATAAGAATGTTAATGAATTTTATTGGTTTCCAGTTGAACATGCCATTTTACTTATTGAGAAGTTTATATAAAATGGCTAAGAGGTATTAAAGGCAGAGTTTGAATTCCAATTTATTTCACCATGGGTTGATTAGGATGTTGTTATTCCATCATTTGAAGTTTCAGGGCGACGATTGGGATACTTTCCTATCTCACAATGGTTTTGTAACATCCAAACCTACAAAGGTTCTTGTGGTTGATAAGCCTATGCTTGAAAAACCCCCTATCTCTTCTAGTGATAGACCGGTTTTATTATCCAAAGAACCCTGTCATAAGGCCGCACTCAATGAGCCTATGTTTAAGTAGCATGATGTTTATCCTAGGATCATTGAATCTCCTAAGCATGAGAAGGATGTGTACCCTAATACCGTGGCAAAGAATGACAATAAACGCTCACACAAACTGTCCAAGAAGAATCCAGACTTAGAGTTTGTTAACAAAAGAGCTGGGATATTGATCTCAAGGAGTTTACGAAATAAAACAAGAGCTCATGTGAGCTTGATCAAAGTGATCGAGGTCCATGAGAGTTTTGATTCTGAGATTGAAAAGTTCTTGGAGGAGGAAGATCCAACTTACCATAAACCGATTCCCAATCAGACCTATGATTTTGTAGATAATCTGCCACCATGCATGAAACATAACGAAAATTTTCCAAGGATCAAACTCAGCCAAAATCCCATAGTGGATAGTGGAAGTGTTTTGACGCACAGTCATATGTCTCCTCAATCAACTATTCTAGATCCAAGTTGTGAGGTGTGTTTATTTTGGATAGACAAGTATTACACAGATGTCCCCTCCCTTCAAGCGAAGATCAAGACCCTCACAACTCAGATTGACTCATTAACAAGTGAAAACCATAGACTCAAGTAAGTGCACAAAGGCAAGGGAAACACTTGAAAAGAACTATAAATATAATAATAATAAATGATGAGTGTGTCAAATCTATGATTAACTCTGAAGTCTTATGATTCGAATTTAGCATTCAGTTGAAAGGTAAAGATTTATTTTTATCTTATTTGTGTTTTTATTTATTTTTTCTATTAATATAGATTCAATTAGATTTATGTTGTTTAAAATAATACTAGCTACAGAATCAACAGATTCTGTAGCTAGTCTGTTCTCATTCGAAATTTTGGAAAATATTGGTTAAATTAATATCTAAATTTCTTTATTTCGTTTTTTCCTTTCAGGATATCGTGCAGCTTGTGGTGATCTAATAAGATGGAGAATTTATGGGGTTATTATCCATTTCTTTGTCTCATTTTGTAAACAGAAACAAACCTTTTATAATCTTAAGAGATACAGTTTGATATTGAGTGGTTTTTTTACCCTCTATTTTTGTAATTAGTAAATCATCGTGGGATTTGATTCTATCTAAAAAGATAGGATTCTTAGTTTTCTTGAACCCTTTAAATACTTCATATTTTTGTAATGAAGACATCTTTGATGGGAGCAATAGATGGATGGGTGACTTTGGAACTTAATGAAATAGCATTTTACACATTTTGGCTTTAGCCTTTTGTTTATAATGTTATCATTTATGTTTTCTTATGTCCTGATACATGTATAGATCTGATATCTTTAGATTAAATGATCTATGATGTGCAAGATATTATACTATAAATACCATCTGCAATTTGTTCCTCAAACCATAAATGTTGTGATTATGTTTTCAGTCAAAACGACAGGGTTTATCTTTCAATTTTGATTGAAAAACGAAATATATAGATTACTTCCAGATTTATCTTATAGTAATTATGTATAATCATGAAATTACAGATTTATGTTGGTGTCTCCACTTCAGTCATTAACACCCAAACTGCCAACACATCGTTCTAAATTTACTTAGAATAGTCTTAAGGTTCTTTGCAGGTTTCCCTCTTGGGGCATGGTACTTGGATGTTCTCAAATCATGAAGATGCTTTGATACACATCACTAATTCATTAACAGCTTAGCTCATTTACATTTTCATGTTTATTACTGAAATTTGAATGTGTGGTTTGGCTTTCGACTATCCACAAGTTTCTGTTTCATAGTATTTTCTTTTATTAGTTTAATATTTATAAAGAAAAAAACAAAAATATTTTTTATGTGCTTTTTTTATCAACTTCTTCAAAGTAGCCATTTTTCACATTGAGCTTTGTAAGTTTAGATTAAAACTTGCAGTGTGTATATCATGTACATAAAAAGGATAAGTATATCTGCTATTTAAATATACCTACAATAGTTATGTCGTACGTATGTACATATATATAGTAATTAGTAATTAGTTATTTATTTCATTTCTTTTATTTGTTTCTCTAAGACTCTTAGATTGGCTAATGGAGCCATTAAACCCGTCAGAATGAGTTACACCAAACGGATTGGGTTATTTTGACAACCTCAAACTAGACTCGTTCTTCCAATTGACGGATAGTCATTTTCGCCTGTCAACAGTCCACTATATTAATAAAGGCCCACTAGGGTAGTTAGATTTAATAAATGTAAGAAGGATCTCTAGAAGATTCGTAAGAGATAGAGAGAGATATATAAAGAAGTGTAAGAAATGTATTAATACATAGTTAATAATATTGTGAATGTATCAAGCATTGCTTGAGGAGTGTTATCCTTCCTTAAGGATTAATATATGGTGTTGCCCTACCTTAAGGGTTTTGACTATTTCTCGTGTTCAGTAATTTGGTGAATGGTTTGAGTTTTTCTTGTTGATATTGTGGATCTATTTTGAGATTTATCTTCAGATTTATTCAAGTACTTAAAAAAATCTCTCCCCCCCAAACACCCCGCCCCCCCAACCCCACAACTTGGAAATCAACCTCATCATCCTCCTTGAATTCATGGGCCAGACGAACTTTGACTTCCAAGTTCAACATGGTCACTTTGTCATACGCAGGCACAAAGTTCTCATATTTCTCTGCAACCTCTAGCACTACAATGGAAACTCGAGATGGCTTAGCCCGAGATGGAATAACACCAAAAGAGAGGGGTTTTCGACGTTGAGGTGCCATAAGATGGAAATAAAAAAAAAAGTAGGAATGAAAAATCAATGGAAAGAGGTAATACAAGCTTGCAGAAACAAATTCAGCAGAGCCAAATAGAAAATGAAAGAGATACAAATGAAAACATAAGGCATCCTTAAATTCCCAACGATCTTACCATTTCTTCTTACATTCCCATGATGAAACATGATGATTAATTTCATGGGAAGAAGCTCCCAAATTCCAAGTTGATAGGGAAGGGATGTCTATTGCATCAGGTCTTACATTAGATCATTCTTCAACATGATCACCATGCGAGATCGGTACTTGCATAGAAATGGTGAATTCCTCCTCTCTGACATGAAAAATATTGGGAACTCCTTGTCTATCCCTAAACCATTCATCCTCATAATGACATTGAGCCATATTAGTTATGGATGTTATAGAGGCCAACTGAGATGACAGCTCTAGAGTAACGGAGGAAGTGACATTTAGGGTGTTGTGAGGAGACGAGTAGGTTTCCAATACCCTTGGGTTGTGCGCCACACATTCAATCACCAATAAAGTCACCACCTTATCATAAATGCAAGTGGACACTCGAAATTATTAAAATTTTATAAAATATATACAATAATTTAAAATAACCATTATAATATTTGTTTTTATGTTTATTTTTTCTTACTTATTATAATAACCATTATTATAATATTTAGTTTTAATTTTTCTTTATAATCAAATTACCTAAGACTCACTTCTATTGCATAAAATATATGTACCTTTTATTATCCAAACAAATTTCTTCATTTTAAGACTTAAATGCATATTCATGTGAAATAAAAAGTTTACATTGATAAAGTAAAATTATCTTTCACTTTATTCAATGGTATCTTTTATAGTATTCATTGTCAAAATAAGATACCAATAAAATAATTATTCTTTTTAAATTTTATTAAATTAATAGTAATTTTTTATTAAATTAATAATAAAATGACAACATAAAATAGTGAATTTTATAATTATTAATTTTTAAATTAATTAAATTTTTAAAACATGATATGTAAAATTATTTTTAATATTTTAATATATAACAATAACTTATTAATTTTATACATAAATTAAAAAATATATATATTTTTTACATAAGATATATTTCAAACTTAATTTTAAAAATATTAAGATTAAAAAAATTCAAATTCAACATTAAAATGTAAAATTCTTAATAATTATTGTTTGAATCAACTTTATAAAAATATATTATATTTAATTATTCAAATTTCAATAAATTATAATATTTAACTATACACATTATAAAAAAATTCTTTTTAAAAATATAATATTTGACTATACAAAATAAAAATAAAATACACTTTTAAAAAATATAATATTCAAACAACATAATTACAAAGAACTATGACATATATTTGACAAGTTATAAAACTTTTATCCATTCAAATAATAAAAAACATTACTATACTATATTACATTGTTCGTTTTTGTCCTCTTCAAAAAAATAAAATCATTACTCTTATATTTAGTTGTTCGTTTTTGTGTGTCTCTTATATTTAGTTGTTCGTTTTTGTGTGTCTGATATATTTAAAATTTAAAATATATATATAATTAAAATATGCAAATTTTATAACTTCGATACTAATAGAATTAAGGAAATTGTAAATTTTTAATAATTATATAATTGTTTTTCTATTTTAATAATTATATAATTGTTTTTCTATTTTATAAAAAATATATATTTTAAAACATTAAAAATTTCTTATTTTAAACTTTTTACATTTTAAGAAATATACATATTCTTAATTATATATAAAAAAATATTAGAAAAATATTATTTTTTATTTTACTAAATTTACAACTTTATATATAATCTTAAAAATTAATAAAAAAAATTAAAATTTTATTAAAAACTTTTAATTATAAAATATAAATGTCTAAATTTTATTTTTTTAAAAATATTAAACACTTTCATCACATTAAAATAAATAAAAAAAATTTAAAAAATACCACCATAACAAAATTATTAAAAATGAAACTATGTCATTTTCAAAAATTTAGAGGATCCCTCATAAAACCTTTAATACAATAACAAAAATATTAATCTCAAAACATTTTTTTCCTTTAAAAGAAAATTCAAATTATATTACTTATTTTTCCAACAATGTTTATAAGTTGGGTTCACCCCAACCAGCGTTCTTGTTTGAATTGATTTTATTTTAAGGGGAAAGAGAACCCCACCCAACTTTGGCAAAATTATTAAAGTGGAATCCCCGAGTCCCGCTTTAAAAAATTTAGAAGTGCGTATTTTAAAGGAAGACTTTTCTTTTAAATATTAATTTTAAAATGTTTTTATGAGGTTGTCATTTAAAAGAAAAGAAAACCAAACTTTTAAAATAGAGGAAATATTATTTAAAAAGAATAAAGAAAATTTAACTTTAATTTCTTTCAATTCCTTTATTTTAAAGTTTTATTTTCTTTTTAATCCCTTTCAAATACTCTTCATTTTCCAATTCAACTTCATGGATTATTTATTGTAAAGAATTTTATATGTTTTATTCTTTAAACATTTCATTTTCTTTGTCGTTATTCTGTTAGTCATTATTATTCTAATTTCAATTTAATATTTTTTAAGTTGGTTAATTCCAATTTAATATTTTTTACAATGGTTAATGGTTAATGCATATTATTTTTTTTAAATAGATATATAAAAAATTATTATTATTTCTTAATGGTTGATCAACTTTTTTTCATTATTCTTAATATTAGTGTAATTCCAATTTAATCTTTGTGGAACTAGTTAATGGTCAATGAATGTCAATTAAGGACTGCTTCTCTAGTATGTGTATGAGTGTGAACACTAGCTCTACTTTCTGAGTATTGATATGGAGGCAAGGGAACTAGGTTTTCCATAGTTCAAGATCACTGTAAATGGATCTAACTGGCGAGATATTGTCCCTATCATGATGACTGTACCCACCACGCAACCCGCACTGACTCCCCTTGTACACCCCTTCTGTTTCGTGCGGCTTCACATTTCACAGGTTTTCTTTTTCTGCACAACAAGGCGATCCGAACAGTAGTAGATCTATGGACTATTGAGGCTACTCTCCTCTTCCCCACGTTCCTCTCCAAGTTTTTAACCGATCCTTACCCTCCTGTCTACGTGGATCCCCTCAGGCTATAACCCTCACCATGGTCGACAAGATAGACCTGTCATGGGCAGAGGACGATGACATCGGGGCACAAGATAATCTTTTCCAAAGCGATGAAACCTACAAACTGCTCTATGACTGCCTATGCCAACCTTTGGTCAAACTCTCCCCGTCGACAAGCCCTTTTCAGTCCTCTCCCCTATAGAATTTCACACCTCCCCCGAATCCACACCTCCTTTGTGTTGAAAAGACTGTTTCCCCTGACGTTACAGACTGTCTTCTCTCAACGCCTCCCTCCCTTTCCTAGCATTCTCGCCCCTCTTATACACCCCGTAACCAGACTCCTTCCCACCCTTCTCCCCCTAGTACCCTCCTGGGCACTACTACAAACTCTTTCTCCCTTGTCCCTCTCGTTCACCTCTTCCACTCCAAGGTGTTGGTCATAACAAATCCACTAGAGCCAGAGCCCGATCAAACCGTAAACAAAAGACCTAGAATATTAGACAACCCCTCCCAATCTGCACTCTTGGGAAGGATATTGCCTTGGATAGGGTCGCTAGTCTATCTAAGTGTGCTCTTGTCAAAAAATTCTACTACTTGAAGATGCATAAAGAACGCCTCACTTCGTGGTTACAAGACTTATGGAAACCAATCCTTGGTTAATGTCAGAGGGTTAGCCTCCTCTCAAACCACGGGTACATCTTCCACTTCCCGTCTGAAGTAGATCTGTAGTTGATTCTAGGTTCTCCGTGGATATTAGACAGAGGATTCCTCATGCTAAAACATTGGGCACCTGGATTCCACCCCTTTACATGTACTTTCAATAAAAGGAACTTATGGATGATACTGTCTGATTTCCCGATTGAGATTTGGTCCTTACCAATCCTAGAGGTTGTTGCTAACACCGTTGGGAAGTTTATTTATTTTGAGCCCCACTCGCTAATATGATCAAATAAACGGCAGCTTGGGTCTTGGATGAAATCGACCTTGAACTTGGCCTCCCGGATTCCATTGAAGTCAACATTGGAGATCTCTCCTTCAGACAATCTATTGACTACTGGAGGGAACCCTTTCGTTGTCACCTTTGTTGGAAGACTGGGGACCTGAGGAATTCCTATCCTTTGTCAAAGACTTCACACTCCAGTTCCTTATCAAACCAGCAAGGACCTAGTCTTCCATAGTCCTTGGACCATGATTCTTTCCTTGGTAAGATACGAGATTTCTTTCTGTCTTTCTTTTTAAAAATCATAGAAGACGATCTTTTGTATTTAAAAAATAATGAGGCTTGGGTTCTTGACATTTTTGAAGATTTCTGGAGACTACTCCTTGATAAGATGGATGCCTCCTCTACTATACTTTCTCCCCTCAATGAGGTCTCACCCCCCGACGACACCACCCAGCTCATTCATGATCCTCTTAAATCCACTGAGCAGTTTGCTCCTTTTCCTCATCAATGCCTTACTAACGCTCCTTTCCCCCCATCCCTACCTTCTACTCCCTCGACTGGATTTTCCCCCACACAACCCCTCCCACATACCTCCCCCTCTCCTAAATTGATCCAGGTGGATATCGGTGGCCACCCACCTTTTCCGACTGGCTCAAAACAGTTTTCTGGCAATTTTGGCAATTTACTATTTTTAGCAGGTTTTAACTTCCGGGGCCATTTTTAGGGCCTAAATGAAGGTTTTTTGAGATCTAGGTTCTTAATGATAGCCCAAGGCATAATTATTGAGGCCCAAAAATGAATCTCCTCGACGATACCTTTCCAACGAGCTATCACACGCCTAAAACGGAGATCGTATGCAAAAGTTACGACCCCGGGAAGTTGATGCACTAACTTACCCAAACGGGGCCCACATGACTTTTGGCGCTTCATCTCCT
>ML819571.1:25921-38269 GCA_009831015.1 Picea engelmannii
ACCATAAGGAAATCTCATTCTAGGCCTCCTAAAAAAACACTAGGCTCAGTAGATGGTGGTCTTGCTGGATTTACTAATACTGAGCCTTCCCCTAAACTTTCCACTTCCTCTTCTACTGATCCTGACGGTCTCTCACCTACGACCCTTAAAGCATCCATGTCGTCCAAAAATGTTACTTAATGATCATCTTATCACTAAACCTTTGTGGGTTTGGAAGCCCCTCTAAGCTATCTTCCCTTAAAATATTATTTATGAAGATCAAGCCTGACATAGTCTTTCTCCAAGAAACATTGGTTCGTAGCGACAAGGAAAAAGACCTCTTTTTACAATGTCTTCCTTGTTGGTGTGTTGTTTCCTTAGATTCTCTAGGCCACTCAGGAGGTCTTCTCACTGGGTGGAACCTTGATGTTGCTGAATTTCTTGCATTTGGTACAACTGCAGGGATTATATTGGAAGGCAAGGTTAAACATTCTAAAACCCCTTTCAAACTACTCAACTGTTATACACCCTACAAAGAACGTGAGCCCTTTTGGCAAACACTTTTTGATTCGGGTCTTCTTAGTGAAGACAATATCATTATCGGGGGTGATCTCAACTTCACCCTGAACACAAATGAAGTGTGGGGCTCAACAACAAGGATTCACCCATTGGATGATTTCATTGATAATCTCCTCCACAGATCCATACTTATTGATCCTCAACCTTCAGTCAATACACCTACCTGGTGGAACAACAGAACCAGATACAATGGCATCTCCAAAAGACTGGACCGCTTTCTTTTAGATTCTAAGTTGGTTGATGGTCACCAACAAATTCGATCATGGGTTGATTTCTCTTCGATCTTGGATCACCAACCAATATGCCTCCAATTCGATGGACCCCCTCGGACATCGGTGACACCTTTTAAATTCAACTGCTCATGGATTGAAGATCCTGATTTCATCTGTCTTGTACACTCTACCTAGGCAGACTTACAGGATTGGTCTCATACATCTGCTACTCTTCTCCTTTGTGAAAATCTCAAATTTCTAAAGCAGACTGTCATTAATTATCAGACCAAAAATAAACAAAAAATGAATGTTGACCTTGTTCACATAGAACAACAAATTTCTACACTTTTCTCCAGTAGTCCTTCCCATATTTTTTATGCAGAAGGCTTGATTACACTTCATAATCTAACACAAAGGAAGAATGAGATTTTATCTCTTCATGAAGCAACTTGGAGACTCCAGAGTCGGGCAATTTGGATTGAAAAAGGCGATAAGAACACTAGCTTTTTTCACAAGTTTGCAACTCAGAGACGCAGCCAAAATTCTATTTGGGACCTGATACATGCAGAAGGGAAATTATTATCTACCGATTCTGACTTATGCAAGCTGGCCTTCAATCATTTAGTATCACAGTATAGTGCCATCGATTAAAAAAACATTGATATACAACTTGATGTTCTGAAGACGGTTCCATGCTTCTTCAAGGATTCAGACAATGTGGAAATAGGTAAACATGTTACACTCACAGAGCTAAAAGACACTATTGAAATTATGCCTAAAGACAAAAGTCCTGGTCCAGACGGATGGACTCAGGAACTTTTTCAGAGTTTATTTGAGATTATGGATATAGATGTACTCAAAGTTGTGGAATAATCTCGCATTACTGGATATATCCATGGAGCATTGAATGCAATTTTATTCACTCTTATTCATAAAGTCTGTAAGCCAACCAATTTTAATGACTTTAGGCCCATTACATTGTGCAATTTCTCCTACAAAGTTATTTCTAAGATTATTGCTTCTCGTATCAAAGATATACTGGCCAACTACATCTACATTGAACAATTTGGCTTCCTGAAATATAGGTTGATCTTTGACAATGTGAGCATCACACAAGAATGTCTCCACTCGGCTAAGATGAAAAAAAATAACTCAGTCATCTTAAATCTTGATTTAAAAAGAGTTTATGACAGTGTCAGCTGGCAATTCCTCCATTTACTACTTGAACAGATTAGACTTGAATGGAATGTCACTAAATGGATCGTGGGTTGTGTTATTGTTGGGTATGTGTTATATTCTTTGCATGTGTGTGTGTGGGTGCATCAGATAGGACAACTGCTTCTGACGATCCCCCATACGTTTTTGGGCGGTTTTTTCTATTTTTAGCGGTTTTGTAAATTAATACTAGATTAAGGGATTAGGGTTTTGGTATCTACAGAATACCTAAAAACATTGTATATATATATTGTATAGTGAATGGTGAAATTTGATATAATGAATATAAGAAAGGTTTTCCCGGTTGAGGGTTTCCAGTATAAATCTATGTGTACTATGTGAATGAGCCATTGATTAAATTATGTTTTGCTTAAGAATCTATATGCATTGCTTTACTTTACAGGTTTAAAACTTACATGTGGTATCAGAGTTCATTTTTGGCTTCAGAGGGACGCCTTTGTTGTTGAGGGTTTGGCTCGGTCTTGATAGATTAAGTTTATATTGGGTCTGTGATAAACCTGGGTTTAGTGGGAGCTTTTGCAGTGGTGATTTGAGTGTAGAAAGAGGAATGGCAAGCTCATCTAGAATCGAGATAGATAAGTTCAATGGTAAAACCTTTGAGCTATGGAAGCTAAAGATGGAGGACCTTCTTGTAGACAAAAAACAATGGATCACTCTGGATCCTGGTACATAGCCTACTAGTACATCGTCTACTAGCACAAAGGCTATTGGTACACAACCTACCAGTACACAAACTACCAGTACACCACCTACTGGTATGTCGAAGGAAGATTGGGAGAAGTTGGACAGAAGAACAAGGAGTACTATTCGACTCTGCCTGGCATATTTGGTGTTGTTGAATGTCTCAAGAGAATCTAAAACCAAGGAACTATGGGATAAGTTGGGGAATTCGTATCAATCAAAGTCCCTGGTAAACAAGTTGATTCTTCAAAAGAAGTTGTATCATCTTAGGATGGAAGATGGAGATTCTGTGACAGAACATCTAAATGCATTTAATACTCTGGTAAGTCAACTTGGCTCTGCTAATATTACGATTGCAGAAGAAGATAAGTGTATTACTTTGTTATGTTCTTTGTCAGACTCTTGGGATAATCCGGTTGTAGCAATAGGTAGTACCACTCAATCTACATTGAAGTAAGAGGATGTAGTTGCATCATTGTTATCTGAAGAGATGAGGCGAAAAGGCATGGATGGTCACAACACAAATGCTTTATTTGTAAGAGGGCATACCCAAGACAGGAACCCTGGTAAGCCTTCGGGGTGGAGATATAAATCTATAGGTAGATCTAAGTCTCCAGGAAAATCTTTGAGGAAATGTTGGAAGTGTGGTAAAATAGGGCATTATAAGAAAGATAGCAAGTCTAAGAAGGTTGAAAAAACAAAGGGATCTGATAGTACCTCCTCCACAGAGGCGAAAACCTCCACTGAAGAAGGAGGTGATGTTTACCTAGTATCTACAAGTACACATGCAGACTATGATGTATGGTTGATTGACTCAGGTGTGTCATACCATATGACTCCTCATAGGGAGTGGTTCTCTGAATATGAAAAATATGATAGTGGTGATGTATTCCTAGGAGATGACTCGACAGCAAAAATATTGGGACGTGGAAGGGTTAAGTTGTTGCTAAAAGATGGAAGGATTATAACTCTCCCTAGGGTTCTGTACATTCCAAAACTAGCCAGGAGCCTAATATTTGTAAGCAAGATGGATGATGCAGGAGTGGATACTGTATTTGGAAAGAACACTTGCAAGATGGTACGAGAAGCAATGTTGTTGATGAGGAGATTTCGGTGTGGAAATCTATACAAGTTGTTGAGAAGCACTTATACTAATGGGTGTAATAGTTTTTTTGTCCTTGAGCAGACAAATAAAGAAGACAAGACCAATATCGTCCCTAAAAAGAAGACCATGTTGTGGCATCAAAGACTGGTACATATTGGATAAAAGGGCATTCGAACACTACAAGGTAAAGGTATTGTTGAAGGTATGTCTAATTACACTCTGGATTTTGATTTCTGTGAACATTGCATATATGGTAAAAAAAATCGAGTAAGATTCCCATCTGGTGTTACAAGAGAAAAGGGGATCTTAAAGTTGATACAAAGTGATGTTTTTGGACCTATTCCTGTTCCATCCCTAGGTAAATCTATGTATTATGTTTCATTCATAGATGATTTTTCAAGGAACACATGGATTTATTTTCTTAGAAAGAAATCTGAGGTATTTGATAAATTTAAAGAGTGTAAGGCTCTGGTAGAAAATCAGACAGAGAAGAAAATAAAGGTATTGAGAACAAATAATGGTGGAGAATTCTGCGAAAATGAATTTGAAGAATTCTGTAAGAAGTGTGGTATAGCAAGGCATAAGACTACTCCATACACTCCTCAACATAATGGAGTTGTAGAATGGATGAATAGGACACTGATGGAAAAATCGAGCATGCTCAGCGGTGCCGGGTTAGGACAAGAATTCTAGAAAGAGGAAGTGGGTACATGATGTTACATGGTCAATCGATCACCTTCATCAGTGTTGGACGATAAAACTCCACACGAGGTATGGTCTGGAAAGAAACCCTATCTTCAACATCTTAGAGTGTTTGGTTGTGATGCTTATGTACATGTTCCAAAGGAAAATAGAAGTAAGCTGGATAAAAAGGTTGAAAAGTGTATCTTTATTGGTTATAAAGATGGTGTGAAAGGCTATAAGCTTTGAAACCTAGAAACCAAGAAAACTATTTGCAGTCGAGATGTTGTTTTCAGAGAGGTAAAAGATGTGTCCAAACAAGAATTCATACCAACGCAAGACGAACCTGAGAAAATAGAGCTTGAGTTGGATGATGCAAAATCTGAATCATCTGAAGAAGAGGAAGCAGAAGAAGAAGAAGAACCTCATACCCCAGTATTGAGGAGATCAGTGAGAGAAAGAAGGCAACCAGAAAGGTATAGTCCACTTGATTTCCATTCCAATTTTGCTTTATATATTACTGATGATGATCCCAAAACTGTCAGGGAAGGAGTGAATTCAGAGGATAGTAAACTATGGAAGAAGGCCATGGTTGAAGAAATGGATGCCTTGGATAAGAATGAGGCATGGGATATAGTTGAGTTGCCAGTTGGAAGAAAATTTGTTGGTAGAAAATGGTTGTTTAAAAAGAAGTTTAATGAAGAAGGTAAAGTGAAGAAATACAAATCTCAGTTAGTAGCAAAAGGTTATTCCCAAGTAGAGGGAATTGACTTTGGTGAGATTTTATCTCCTGTTGCCAAGTTAACATCTATTAGATTTCTTTTATCTATTGCTACTGCTTTTGATCTTGAAGTGGAACAGATGGATGTGAAGACAACATTCCTACATGGGGATATGGAAGAAGAAATCTACATGAAGCAACCAGAAGGCTTTGTAGTGAAGGGAAAGAAAGAGCTGGTCTGTAAGCTAAATAAGTCATTATATGGTCTGAAGCAATCACCTAGGATGTGGTACCAAAATTTTGACACATACATCCTTGGATTGGGATTTGTAAGAAGCAGAGTTGATCACTGCGTATATTCCAAGCAGGTTGGTAATCACTTCATTTATGTAGTGTTGTATGTTGATGACATGTTGTTGGTAGGAAATAACATGGATTTTATCAAGGAGGTGAAATCACAGCTATCCTCCAAATTTGACATGAAGGATATCGGTGTTGCTAACTTCATTCTGGGAACGGAGATTAAAAGAGATCGTGCAAACATGAAATTTTTGTTGAATCAGAGAAAATATGTTGAGACGATATTGCAGAGGTTTAATATGCATGGAAGTAAGCCAGTCAAGGTTCCTATTCCTATAGGTGTAAATTTATCTGCAAATAAGTGTCGCAAGACACAGGAAGAAGAAGAGGACATGTCCCATGTTCTGTATGCCAGTGCAATTGGTAGTTTGATGTATGCAATGGTTTGTACTAGACCGGACATTGCACATGCAGTGGGAGTTTTGAGTAGGTATATGTCAAAACCAGGGAAGGATCATTGGACAGCAATAAATAGGGTCTTCAGGTATCTTCGTGGCACCACCAGTTATGGATTGTGCTACCAAGGAAGACCGGGATTGGATAGAGTGGTGGACATACATGGCTTTGTTGATGCAGACTGGGCCAGAGATCTGGATCACAGAAGATCTACAAGTGGGTATGTGTTTAACCTATTTGGAGGAGCAATCAATTGGATGATCAAAATACAGGCTGTAGTGGCACTCTCAACTACAGAAGCTGAATATGGCAACCACTCATGCAAGCAAGGAAGCAGTATGGTTACAGAGATTGTGTTCAGGTACTGGGTTGGTACAACAAGCAGTGAGATTAGATTGTGACAGTCAAAGTGCAATCTTCCTAGCAAAGAACCCAGCTTATCATTCGAAGGCAAAGCATATTGTTGTTCAGTATCACTTTGTGAGAGACATGGTTGAGGAGAAGAAGGTGTTGCCGAAAAAGGTTGACACTTTGAAGAATGTTGTAGATTCATTAACAAAGTCTGTGAGCACAAAAAAGTTCTCCTGGTGTAGAGTAACAATGGGCATTGATGCCCTAGATTATTGACTATATAATTCCCTGGATCCCTGGATGCAAAGAAAACAACAAGTAGGAGAATGTTAGGTATGTGTTATATTCTTTGCATGTGTGTGTGTGTGAGCACGTCAGATAGGACAACTGTGTCTGACGATCCCTCATGTGTTTTTGGGTGGTTTTTGCTATTTTTAGCGGATTTTTCTATTTTTAGTAGTTTTGTAAATTAACACTGGATTAAGGGATTAGGGTTTTGGTATCTATGGAATACCTAAAAACATTGTATATATATTGTATAGTGAATGGTGAAATTTGATATAATGAATATAAGAAAGGTTTTCCCGGTTGAGGGTTTCCAGTATAAATCTCGGTGTACTATGTGAATGAGCCATTGATTAAATTCTGTTTTGCTTAAGAATCTATATGCATTTCTTTTCTTCACAGGTTTAAAACTTATAGTTACCTCGGTCAACACGACTGTACTTGTGAATGGAGTCCCTACAGATTTCCTTAAATGCCATCGGGGTATTCGTCAGGGATGCCCACTGTCACCCTTGATCTTCTTTCTTGTTATTGAATCTCTCAGCAGAATGATGACACAAGTCATGGCGATAGGAACTTTTCAAGGAATCAAAGTTGTCGTTATCACTTTTATCTCTCACCTTATAATCGTAGATTATTTCCTTATCTTGGGCTCCGGGAAACTAGAATACTGGAAGACGTTAAAAACCATTCTATGCAATTTTTGTGTTGCAACAGGGATGATCCAAAAATGAAGGTATTATTGATAAATCACAAGTTAGTTTAATGTACTTTTTGCATCGGATCGTTAAGAATGTGAAATACATAAACTAGTTATCTTGTTTTGTGGAATATCAAATGTGACTTTTACTTGATGCTTATTAATGTATAAAGAGATCAGCCATTAATATTCATGCTGCAAATGAAGAGAATAGAACAGCACAACAGAAAGAGAAATAGAGACAAGAGGTTGATAACGAAGTTCACCAATCGTTGGATACGTCTCTGGGCCCGCTTCCAAGTAGAGGACCTCTTTATTACTCTTTAAAATGCTCAAAGTTCTCTTACAATGCTCTTTGTTGTTATATTGCATGCTTCATGTCTTCTATGCAAGACCTCCTTGCTCAGATTCATGCATGCACCATCAAAATCCTCTCAACAACATGAGAAAAACGCCTCTCAAAACATGAGAAAAGACCAAAAATTACCAACTGCTCCTTCAAAACCCTGCATCAAAAAGTCTCCTACAAGATTCAAAAATCCTGGTTCTTATATTTTTCAAGGCACAGATGAGGAATCCCAACTTTCCTCAAGATCTGGCCTCTTTCTGGGATCAAATCCCCCTTCAAATGGCCTAAAATCCTCAAAAAATCCATTTTCTGGGCATAATATCATGCAAAAATCACCTCTGTAATGTTTAAAAACCACTTTTAAACCAAAAATGCAGAGTATCCCCCAAGACATGGTGCACTCCCCCTTTACCAGGTCACATGGGGCCACATGGCCAAGTGCCAGTGCTCCAAGTGCTATGCACCATCCCCCTTAACTGTTAGCTCTTGGTTTTGGGGCGCCTTCCATGGGATCTGGGCTAATCTGTCATTGGGTGTGCCCAGAATTAGCCCTTGGACACACTCCTATAATGAAACCACGTGTTGGGGCTTAGCCCTAGCCCCCTTGCACCCTCCTTTGGATATTTGATCCCAAAACTATAGGAAAGTGGGTTTTTTTCATAAATTTCACTTTTGGCAAGTTGGTAATTGAACTTTTCCAAAGACTTGGAGAGAGCCATGGGTCAGAGGTTCGAATCCCATGGACCCCCAAATACTTTTTACATGCCAACTAGTAGTGAAGTGCCACGTGGCTGCCCATGTCTGGGCCATGTGGCACTTATTCATTTGTCGGTTGACCATTGACTTTTGCCATAGAAGAATCTGATTGTCGTGCGATATTTTTCACATCCGGAATCTATTTTGAGGAAATGAATATATGGCCAGAATCAGCGCGATGATCCAGTCACGCTAGAATTTGTTTCATCCAATTCTGAGAACTTTGATTTTTGAGCATTTTCTGAGCCTGGGGAGCCTCCTAGATCATTCCTCCCCACTTTGGAAGCGTTTGAACCACCAAAAGTCTTCTTTTACTCAAGTAAGAAGTGAGGGTACTGCCTCCCCACTTTGTCCTGTATCATCCATCCTCTCTGTTGGGATAATGATCACTTGACTAATCACACCAAACATGAAAACTGAGATAGCATTGTTTATCAAAGTAATCATGCCATCAACTGCACATTCATCTACATTGTCTGTCGTTGTTAGCTGCCATACACTACTGAATAGCAACAAACCAAATAAAAATACTAAATGTGCTAATGAAACAACATGCTTCCTCTTTTGAACAAGAACAGTAATCAAATTATGTTGTTGAACCTCATGCCGTACCCCTGGTGACACTTCATGACTGTTTGAAACATATGGAATCATCTCATGTTTAGAATCACTAACTTCATGTTTTATTACAAACATAAGTGTTAAACTTTTTCTTGCATTTACCATTCTTTTTAACTACCCTGTAGCTGCAAAGGATCTATCAGTTTTCATGCGATGAGGACGAACAATGTACTCCTTCCCATCTTTCTTGAAGCAATACTTATTTTCCTCCCTGTAGAATATGGATTTCCTATCATAAAGGTATGGGCTTCCCAATACAATTCCACATATGTCCAGTGGCACTATATCAAGCTCTACTTCAACAACATAATTAGAAGTGATTGCAAACTTGATTTTACATTGCTTGGTTACTTGTAAATTGTTATCACCACATATCCATCCCAATGGATATGGTTTAGGATGTGACTTAGTTTCAATTCCCAAGTTATTCACAACATCTTCACTGATTAAATTGGCTTGTGATCCATTGTCTACAAGAGTATCAACTTTGACATTATGTGTTATAACCCTTATGTGGAAAAGTCCATTCCTTTTATACTCATCATTTACATCAACTGAACTAGAAGAGCTAGAACTTGCAAAAAAATTTATACCTCGAATTCCCATAGCTACAACCTATGTCTCATCACCAGAATCTGATCCAAAATCCACTTGAATTGTCATAGTTGTGGTATTATTTCTTCCATGGTTGGCAAACTTCTTTGGCTTCAAGTCAGGATGTAAGACCCAATAACGATCTCCATCATGGCCTACTTTCTTGCAATGCTTGCAAGTAGGCTTCTCCTTTCTTGATGTGGCTGTCTTCTTCTCTTTCATTTTCCCTGCATCCTTTCTTTGCCAAGTATCTGTATAAACACTATCACCAAGATTCCCTTTGCTAGATTCAATGTGAATGTCTTGTACACATACTTCATTAAAGTTAGAAGGATTTAGCATAAGAATAGTGTGCTTAAGATAAGAATGTAAACCACCAATATATTTTAGGAGTGTCTCTTGTGTATATAATGGAATACCCAAATTTAAAGATTTCTTACGAAATATTTGAGTATATTCTTATACACTTTGAGCTTTTGATTGCCTTAAACATTGCCAATTCATCATTTCTTGTTGCATGTAAGCTAAAGGGTAAAACTGTTGTTTTAATGCAATAACAAAATCATTCCAGGAAGAGATTGTTTTACCACTTTTATTAATATCATCTCTAGTTCTGCTTTCCCACTAAAATTTTCACACTTAAACTTATATATATTATATTTTTTTAATAAATCATTATATCATGTTTCATTATCAAAGTTATATCATTAATATAAATTAAATATTAAAACATTATTAAAAAAAAGTTGGTAAGTTACTGATTTGTATTAGCTTAGAAACTTAATTCATACATATACTAGGGAACCTAGTGCCTAGCTTGTCATTAGTGGAAACCAGAACCAGAACCAACACCAGGGGTCTTTAAGAGTATTCATATATGCCTTATCAGCAGGTATCAAAATGAATAAGAGTCTATGAATCTTACATAAGTTGTCTAAGTGCTTATCAGGTTTATAACCTGCCAAAATTGAAAAGTAAATGCCTAAAGAAACCATGCACTGGAAATAAAGAGCATGCCCAAGAATTTCAATTGTAATAAGTACACGAAGCAGGTGGTCGCCACTCTGGAGCTAATGTGAAAGGATGACGACAGACTCAACAATGAAAATGAGCAGGCTCGCTTGACAAGGAGTCGAAAAGAGCATACATCCTATGGTTCATGTTCTCTTAGAGAAATTATTAATCAGCGACAGCCTCACACATTTCAAAGATTGGTTGGAGTTGTTCATCCGTTAGATGTCGTTGAGAGTAATCTTCCATTCACGTGGGACTCTCTGGAAGGGTGTCCCTGGAAATTGTTTGAACTAAAGATAAGATCATCGGAGGTATCTCCTCTATAATTGGGAAACCCCAATGTCCTTTAGGGGGATCCCAATCTTCCCTTTCCCTGATGATTGTTTCCAGAGCTATCATGGTTCCACTTGTCGATGTAAGGGAATTGTCCCTGCGCAAGGTTGGGGCAGCTGTAAATTCCTCCACCACAGCTGGAGAACCATGGGCCTCTATATTGTTTCTTCCCACCCCTGAATTCAGCACTGTGGATGGCCGGTGGGACAAAGAAGGTTGAAGAGAAGGATTGAGATGACGATAATGATGGGATAGGTAGTGGTAATAAGAAGGACCGCTCTTATCTCTGCCACATTCCCTCGGCATGGAGGTCAGAAAGAGATGGATGAAAGGGTGCGAAGAGTAGAGGTAGACGAAGGGAGGGGATGAACAGAACTACCTAGAGCTAGAAAGAAGGACAAGAAGCAAAAAGACCATAAACCCATAAGGAGGAAGGGGGGAAGTAACACACCAAGCTATTGAATAATCCATTAAGTTGGAAAGGACGTCCCTCATAAACATGGCATTGTGCTGACATGAGCAGCACGTCCTCATAATCATAAGAGTAACATTTCCCATGAGCCGAGATCTAATGCCGAGTGGTCGAATGTTAATGTTGCACAATGGAGTGAGGAGCAGTGGAGACATGGTGGTAGGTGAGGACAACACACTTAATTGCATGGATGAACATATAGCAAAACATATATATATATATATATATATATATATATATATATATATATTAATATTTACATTATGTATAGTTATGGATTCAACAAATTCTTAGACCTAGGAGACCATGAGAGTCTCTCAGGTTTAAAAAGAAAAAATAGCATGTCTTAGTGGAGAAACTAGGAAAGATATAATTGGCTTTGCCTTATCAACAGACTATAACATATATGTAGAAAGTATAAAATGGTTATAGTGATATCTATGAACTAGATAAAAATATATGCAAACTATTAAACCAACAGAGAAAAAAACATTTTAGGAAGCCTTATGAATGCAGGGTTCCATTTTTGGAGGGATAATGACCATAACACAGGAAACTCTAAGACATGTGCCAACAAAAGGAACACCAAATATTGGACCCACAGACGAAGCACCAAGACCTATACCAATAGCAGGTGGTCAAAAAACGCCCCCATGTTTACGAGCCAACTAAGTCACAACTTTTAGCAGATATTCATTTTGAACTTACACCGTCTCCATTCCGCTCTTAAATTGGCAAAAATCCTCATATTTGGGTAGAATTCCAAGTGCTACCATTGTATTTACATGCCAATATAATTATAAGTATGAAAAAACTTGGAGTTTTTAGTTCTGGAACATCCCAATTCCGAAATCTGTAGTATACCTAGGGAGGTAATATGGGATACCTAGGGAGTTACCCAATGGGAATGTGGTTATATATAT